>OZ038515.1:78382868-78452868 GCA_964036315.1 Acanthosepion esculentum
GAACATTTTGTCTAGAAAGTTCTCCACCAGGAAATAGCTAACCTAATTTTCCCCAAAATCTATTTTTGCTTTTTCTTCAACAAACTCAATTCAGAGCTCAAATTCCCCTAACTTTGGAGTAATACTGTGTGTGTATGAGTGAGAAATTCCTCTAACTGGAATCATATTTTGTGTGTGTGAGAGGGGGTGCTGAATAGTTCTCAACTTGGCTAAGAAGGAATTTCAAAATAAAATATTCTGATGTTTTGGCAGATTTTGGGAAGTGGGTTGGACCAAGAACTTTTAGAACTTATTTAACTTAAAAAATATTTTAGGAAGTCTGTCAAATATTCTGTCTGTCAAATATTCTGTCTGTCAAATATTCTGTCTGTCAAATATTCTGTCTGTCAAATATTCTGTCTGTCAAATATTCTGTCTGTCAAATATTCTGTCTGTCAAATATTCTGTCTGTCAAATATTCTGTCTGTCAAATATTCTGTCTGTCAAATATTCTGTCTGTCAAATATTCTGTCTGTCAAATATTCTGTCTGTCAAATATTCTGTCTGTCAAATATTCTGTCTGTCAAATATTCTGTCTGTCAAATATTCTGTCTGTCAAATATTCTGTCTGTCAAATATTCTGTCTGTCAAATATTCTGTCTGTCAAATATTCTGTCTGTCAAATATTCTGTCTGTCAAATATTCTGTCTGTCAAATATTCTGTCTGTCAAATATTCTGTCTGTCAAATATTCTGTCTGTCAAATATTCTGTCTGTCAAATATTCTGTCTGTCAAATATTCTGTCTGTCAAATATTCTGTCTGTCAAATATTCTGTCTGTCAAATATTCTGTCTGTCAAATATTCTGTCTGTCTGTATTCCTCAACTGAAAGTAATCTCCCCACCCAACTCAATGTGTGGAAGATGCTCTCCCAAAATCTGGATTTGAAATGTTGATCATTGACTGAAGAATTTTTTTTGTTTTTATTTCCATTAAAAAATTTAAGGAATTTTTCTGATCAATCTCCATTTTTCATGGGAAGGGTGAATAATTATCGTCATCCCATTCAGGGTCACTTATTTCAGCCAGTGACTTTGTTGTCTTTCCTAATGTCATTGTTTCCAGAATTATTCAAACCAGTAGCCACATCTTTATTGTTTTGATGATTATATTTTTCTATACACAAAAAATATTAAAAGGGTCCTACCTGTGATGCTGACCAAATTTTGATGTGTACATTTTGGTTAAACACTGCCAACATTGAAACACTGCCAACATTGAAGCACTGTGAGAGGAATGTCAGTTTGCTTTTTCTCTTCTCCAAAAAATCTTAACAAACCAACTGTTGTTTCTGACCCCTAGGGACAATATTTACCATTTGCAATCTGACTCTAAACCTCGATGGTCTATTCCCCTTCAATTCTCTTATATCTTTTCACATTTCAGTTTTTGGCACTGACTGAAGCAAAGACATTATCTGAAGATTGTGTAGCTCCAAAGAGAAGAATTATTAGCATTGATTGATTTCTCATTCATTTTGTATTTTTGAGTTTTTGTCATAAGATGTCAAAGTCTGAGGAGTTTGAAGTCCGAGATGACAAACTCAATAGATCAATGTTTAGTATTTTGTTAAATCTCTCTGCTGATTAGTGGTTAGATTGTTGAACAGGAGGCTGCAAGGTCTGAGAGATGTTCCTCAAGGTTAAATAAGTTCATATCGTAGGGCTTTTGGCTTTTATAAAATTATTCAGAGTGCTATCATTTTCGACACACAGTAACTATTGGTTCTGATTGATAGGAATAACTGCCAATAAAAATGGACCAGTTCTCAGTTTCATCCATCATATTTTTTTTCTTTCTTGTCATAATGTCAGACAACTATAATCACTTGACTGTATCCCTTTGGCATGTGAACACAAGTCTTGGTTTGTGAACTTTTTACCTTATTACTGCATATTGTTTGCTTATTATTTTGCTCTGTTTGTTTTCTTCCTTTTCCTATTGTTTATTGAAAACTGTTTTTGTACAAGGCACCACTCAAGTTAGTGGGGTTTACATTGTAAGGGGCACAGTTTATATGGATAGGTGGAGAAGATAACAATTAACCCTAGACTTGAACAAGTCGGGATTGTACTGATCATGGGAGTCTGTTGCACAGAGCAGAGGTTCACAGGAAGAAGCTGCTCAAGTGGAACTTACTTCTCACCAATGGAATACAAAGGGAATGAGGGTGGTTCGCTACAATGGGCGTGGCATGGTGGGTCCTAGTACTGAAGGTTAAAACTGGTGGAGGTAAGGAATGTAGTTCGTCTGAGCACTTTCCATGGAAATAGCGATAGAGCAGTGAGAGGCTTGCAACATTTCGTCTGTGCAAGAGGGGAGGGGGTTGCAGGGTGGAAATAATTCATCATCCACAAGGACACGGAGACACTTTTGGACTCAAGATTAGAAAGTGAAGACTGTGCAGCTCCTGCCCTAATGTGACAGAAGTACTCCATTTTCTGTCTGATCTGGCTCTTGTAAAGTTAGACGATAACATGATGAGTCTGGTAAATGGAGGAGTGGTACAGGAAACTGATGATTTTTCTTGCACTTTTAGCAATGGATCATACAATTTGAAGCCCAATAGTTACTCAAGGAACAGGTAATTAGTTTTGGTTTTTGAGGCTTTGAATATAACCATCCCCTGCGCCCCCATGCCCCTCCTCCTCCTTGATCTGAAGAGAGATTATCTGCCAATCTCTGGTCATCTAGTGTTTTGAAAGTACACCCATATACTGTTGTATCATTAGCATAGATATTCACAAATGATGCTCTTAGGCAGATCATTTATGTAAAGTAAAAAGACGGTTAGTCCAAGAAGTGACCCCTGGAGGACACCTGTGTTGATTGCTAGTACTCCGGAGGACTGGCTGTTAACAACTACCTTCAGAGACCTTTCCATTAGGAAGGACTTTATTATTGAGAAGACTCTTCCAATGATTTCATAGCTGGAAAGCTTGAGAAGCGCTCGTTTGAGCCATGCCTTGTCAAAGGTTTTCAAAATATCTAATAAGACAGTCCTTGGGGAACCTCACTGATTCTAAGAGTAATGGTTATGGCATCAGCAGTCCAGTCAAAACCTGTACTGTTTGTTGCTCAAGAGCCTGTTCTTATTTAGGGAATGGTTGTGCGTGGAGGACTCAAATTTAGATGTTGTGTCTTTATTCTTTGCTTTTTGAATGAATTTCGTAGAAAATGAAATGTTGAGAAAAACAATACAAGGCCGGGCAGATGTCATATCTGTTTGGTTGTAACTATCATATTTAAAGGCACTGAATTAAAGTCCAACCCACGAAATACTGCCGAGATGCCCTTCGGCTTAAGGACATTCCAGTTTTCATGCAGATATGAGAAGGTGCTGAAAAGTTCTTGGCACAATTGAAAAGGGATTTCCAAATAAATTTTTAATATTGATGATTTTTTAAGAAAAAGGGTGGGGTGCTGATAACTTTCAGCACTCCTCTCACACACACACATACATACATGCATACATACATATACACACACACATACATACATATACACACACACATACATACATATACACACACACATACATACATATACACACACACACACATACATATACACACACACATACATACATATACACACATACATATACACACACACATACATACATATACACACACACACATACATACATATACACACACACATACATACATATACACACACACACATACATACATATACACACACACACATACATACATATACACACACACATACATACATATACACACACACACATACATACATATACACACACACATACATACATATACACATACATACATATATATACACATATATATACACATACATACATACACATACATACACACATATACACATATACATACATACACACATATACACATATACATACATACACACATATACACATACATACATACATACACACACATACATATACACATACATACATACATATACACATACACACACAATAATTGAGAATAGTCTTAACTTGAAAAGTCCATTTGAGCAAAAGAAATATTTCAGAAGAAATGTTCCAGAAATATGGTTGAAGCTTTTGACTTTCTTTCCCTGATGAGGACTGAAAAAAGTAGAGAAATTGCACCATTTTTTTCTGGTACTTTTCTTCCAAATTGAACTTCTGATGAAATTTCCTCCTCGTCTGAGAAGAATTATTCATAATTTGGAAAAGGCGATCATTAAAATTAATCAACACAAAATATACGTTGTCTTGTATATTAATGTTGCGGGATGCTAGTATGATTGGTTATAAATACTAGTTACCATTTTGTTGCAGGAATGAACACTAAATATTTATGGACTCCTGGAACATATATCCTGCAAACAATACTGGCAAACTCAATATGAGTCCAGGTAAAATCAAGAACAAAACCAATGAAATATAAAACAAATGACTATGCATGTTATTAACAAAGGGCATTACACGTGTGTGTAGGCAATTGTAACGGAAGGGGAAAAAAACATTAAAACTAATAAGAGTTATAAGAGTGTGCTTGCTTACAGGTGTGTGTGTGTGTGTGTGATAGATGTGTGTATATGTGCGTGTGTGAGAGAGTTCAAAAGTCAACGGAGGACCAAAGAAGCAAACGTGCCCCAGCAGCAGTGTTCCCCTATGTGCGACTAAATCTGAAAGCCAGAGCTGATACAAAGGAAGACCGAGAATGTTTGCCTATTTATATATTAAAGAGCATCCCCAAGCAGGAATTTTGGCAAGGCCAAATAGAGTACCCACCTCCCACACACACGTGTGTGTGTGTGTGTATATATATATATATTAAATAATATAGACAAGTGTTGTCTATTTATTTTATGTAAGTTCTTTTCATATCGTCTAAGCTTAATAACATTATCATTAAACAATGAAAGAAAATCACAATATTGATACATATTTTTTAATCCAATCTAAGCTTTCGGCTTACATAAGCCATTATCGAAGATGACAATTACACAATATATTAAGCAATACACGAACAAGAAATTGATGATAGTCTGTTTTTGTTTACATGGATGATTTCCAAGCAACGATAAACACGTGCATATAAGACGCTGAAGGGCGAAAATCGCACAACAGCTCATGACGTCACACATGACCACGCGAGAGTGAATCCGATGAGTATTGAGTATGGAAAGCCGTTGGTATGAACCAATGACTTCTGTTACCAATTATAGGCATTTAAGGATATTTGTGGAGATTTCATAGTTTATTTTGTTCAGGTTAGGTTTCAACTGTTTTATGTATATAGCTTCAAGAATTTTTAGTTTTTGTTTATTGTTTTCATGTTTAAGTATAGTTGTGTTTTCGACGAGGATTTTCCGGAATTGTGTATGTGGCCAGGCATGTTGTTTTAAATGCCTAAAAACTGTTATCATTCAAATATAGTGTCAAGCGTCGTGAAAGCGAGTTTGTGGTGTGACCAACATAGATATTATTTAGTTCGTTGGAGATACAATCTCCCAAAGGGCACCTGAATTTGTAAACTATGTTGGTTTTTTTCAAATCGCTAACCTGGGGAGAAGAATCATTGCGAATAATTGAGTTGGATATACTAGATTTAGTGTAGTATATAATTAACTTAATTTTTTTGCTAGGATCTTTTGTAGATATGTTAGTATTTACTAATTTTTTTAGTATATTTTCATCTTGTTTATAATTAGTATGCATTTGATTACGATATATGTTTGAGATTAGAAGCAGTATTATGTACTATTTGCTTAGTATTGAGATTTCTAAGAAAGCATCTTATTTGTTCACCAATTATATAGTTCGTAAAACTATTATTAACAAGTGTTTGGTTTATATTCTTTAGTTCACTGTAAAAAATCTGTTTTGTGGATGAATTAGTCTCTGCACGATGTATTAGATTTTTTATAATTGCTATTTTGTAGTAATATGGGCATTCGCTCTTGTAGTTAAGTGTACATGAATTTATGCTAGTAGGTTTTTTATATGGCGAAATAGTAAATTTGTTATTATTTGTGTTTATCAATATGTCAAGGAAAGGAATTATTAGTATTGAGTTCATACGTGAATTTGAGGACAGAATTATTTTGGAAACATTTTTGTAGTTGAAGTATTTCATCTGTATTTTCAGCCAACATAAGAATATCATCAACGTATCTTACATAGATGGATGGTTTTTTAAAGTCTGTAAATATCTTATTTTCCAGGTTCGACATATAGAAATTGCTAAATGTCGGACCCAGTACTGAACCCATAGAGACACCATCACATTGTATATATATATTATTATTATGATCTAAGAAAGGGACTTCAGTAGTACAAGCTAATAGTAGTTTCCGTAATATATTAGGATTAATTTTAAGTGGGGGTAAAGATGAGTTACTGTATATATTTCTTATAATTATGTCAATAGTTTCACTAACAGGGACATTGGTAAATAAGTTTTCAACATCAAGTGAAGCTATACGGCACTATAAAAACACATAAACCTAACTATCCTCTCCGTCCTATCATATCACAAATTCCAACTCCTGTATATCAACTAACAAAATACATCAACCAACTCATTACTCCTTACCTTCCTAGTAAATATAGTGTTAAGTCAACATTAGAAGTAATCCAAATCCTAAAAAGTGAAAAACCCGACAATGAAATCATAGCTTCACATATAATATATATATATATATATAATATATATATATATATAATATATATATATATATAATATATATATATATATAATATATATATATATATATAATATATATAATATATATATATATATATAATATATATAATATATATATATATATATATATATATATATATATATATATATATATATATAATATATATATATATATATTATATAATATATATATATTATATAATATATATATAATAGATTTTTCTGTAATCAATGCAATCATATTTTTTTTTATATAAAAAAAAGTCAAAATGAATAAGTGAAAAATTATAAAATTCTGTGTTGCCTTTTGTTAATTATTAAATATTATATCTATTTCATATCAATTAAATTATAATTCTACATATAGTAATTGCTAATATTAACAGCTAGCTTTATTTATTTTGAAAAAAAAAGTTTTATGACTTTTCAAATCTAAAAACATGGGCCCTTATTAATACAAGTATATTTAGGGCAAATATGTGTTTTATTGCTTATTTAACCCAGAAAAAAAAATAAGTTTTCTTTTTCAACAGTCACTTTATTTATAACTAGACACAAAAGTTATAAACTTTTGTAAATTGTTGTATATCACAATTCTTTTTTATTTTGACAAATAGTCCTAATTGTAAGTTGACAACTTATTATTAGGGCACTTAGGACTATTTGACAAAATTACTTTGAAGAGATAACAATTGATTACTCCTCATACTGTGAAAAACAAAGTCCTAAGTGTATGGTACTTTCATTGATACAAGAGAACTTAAACATTGATGATAATATGTCCAAGTTCTTAACAGCTCTGTGTGTGTGTGTGTGTGTGTGTGTGTTAATTCTATGTTGTTAATAAGCTTGCTGTTGCCATGTTTGCCAAAATTAAAAAATGGCTTTACAAAATCAGCTGTCCGTCTTCATGTCAACTTATTCTGTGTTGAGGAGGAAGAAGTTTAAATTTTCAAGTGTTTACTAAGAAACTTTATTTTGATCGTGCTCCATCAAGTTGACTTTGTCTACAAAATATCATCAAATTCCTTCTTATCAGCTTTTAATCTTTGAAAATACAGCATTGGTAGGTTGACTGTTGTCTCCTTTCCTTTATCATTTAAGTCTTCACTTTGACACTCCAATCATTTGGAGATATAGAACAGCACACTTGGATACACACTTTTACAAGCATTTTACTGTACCCAAACTGTCACAGTAGTGGGGCATGCCATAAAGATTGAACTCATTATGCTAATAATACAGGGAACTTAACATTATAGTTAGAACCTTTTAATTTAATAAATATATATATATATATATATATATATATATATATATATATATATATATATATATCTCAAATGGTCTGAAAAGTTCTCAGCCTAACCTGTTTCCCAACAAATGGCAAAAACAAAATTTTTAAAATATCTTTTTGTTCATGATGAGTGCTGTAATCAAACACACTACAAACAAGATAAAAAAAAATTCTAAAAAAAACAACTCATAAGTACTAATAAATTCCACACTGATCCCAGTAAAAAAAATAAAACTAATTATATACCATACTAAATTTAATACAACCAACTTAATCATCTGCAATAACTCTTCCCCATCAACTAATGTTTTGTAAAAGACTAGCAATGTATATCAAATTAAATATCCTCTGGGAAAGTGTATCTCTGACTAAAAAGTATATATATATATATATATATATATGTCTAATGGCAGCAACATCATTGAGGAGACTTAGATTAAATATGTTGGATTCAAGCTCTATTACACAATATTTATGATTTAGAGAAATATTGAAAATACAAGTATACTCCAACATGAAAATAAAAAACAAAAACTCTAAATTCTTGAAGTGCTCTATATAAGAAAATTACAACCAACACTAAATAACATTAATTATGAGTCTAACAGCAAGGTTTTAAAATACTTAAGTTGTAATTTTTTTTTAAATTTAAGAATATGAATTAAGTTGTCTCCCTTAAATAACATTAACTTTTGTATTAACACAGTGCATCTCATAGCCATTTACTAAAAAAATTGCAACTATAAATTACATTATTTTTTTTATTTTAGAAATTCACCTTGGAAGATAATCTTGAATGAGATTGAAAGTACTTGGGGAAAATAAAAGAAATGAAAAAACTACAGCGCCTTCCTTAATGAGTATAATAACAACATTAAGAAATTGATCCATGAATTTGGGAGGATTAAAATAAAAATAGATATAATGTCTAGATTATTCAACCAAACCTGCTTGAATGAAGATATGCTGCCTAAATATCCACACACACACACACACATATATATATATATATATATATATATTAGTGAATATACATAATATCCAATGTCGGTAACACTACTTTCATCAGATATAGATTCTTACTGTGCATATACATTTTTTTATCTTACCTATTCCTATATATATATATATATATATATATATATATATATATAAAATGATAGCTGCATCCTCACCCTTCATATCACTTGTAATGGCTTCCATCTCTTTTTGGTGTCCATGGCCTTTAAGATGACTCTTGAGACCAACTTTAGATTTCCTAGGTATCATGCATATGTGACAGATAAACTCTGTATCTTTGATTGGGTTGAATGGATCTGTAATCTCTTGTGTATCACCACGTGCCTCCTCACTCCAGATGATAATCTACAAACCTTGTTGCACACAACACAGGTATTGTTGGCCGGACAATGACGCCAGTTGGTATAGTTGGCTTTCTTCTGGTTGTTATGATGACCTTTCAGATGGTTTACATAACCTACACTCGACAACAGAATGCAGCACTCACATATCCAAGTCTGCATATTAGTTGACAATTCAGTTTGCGTGCCTCTTTGTAGATCACGCTTGAGTTCAGCATGCTTGAGACATTCATCCTCAAAGGTATTACATCCCTCTCTTATAAAGTGCCTCCACTCTGTACATTGCAGATGTTGCTACAACATTTGTAGCAACATCTGCAACCTTTGTCAACAAGAGAAATTAGCTATAATAACATTTCCAGACCCATATATATATATATATATATATATATATATATATATATATATATAATCACTAAAATAAAGGCTACAAAATGAAAAAATGGGCAAAACAATAACAAAATTTTATCTTCAAAACTTTTGTGATTAAGATGAAAGATCAAAAGATTTTTTAAATAAAATTATTTTTTTTATTATCCTCTTTAGAACCTTGTAAATTCTGGTTAAAAATCTTGTTTTTCTGCTGTCAATGTTGGACCATAAATTTTCTATGGGAAATTTGAGTGTCTTTTTGTGAGAAAATAACATTCATAATAGTCAGATCTTAAAACTTTCAGGACTTATTCACAAATGAATGAAATTGGTTTTGAAACATTTCTTTTTTTATAAAATCTAAAATAATTTTTTTTCTTTTATATCTGTTCACCTCTCACTCAATTAATTTTATGTAATCTTGAGAAATTCTTTTTTTGTTTATATTAATCCTGGGAAAATTTAAATCATCAAATTATTTTGTTCAAACCATCAAATTATTTTGTTCAAACCAGGCCCCCAGTTACTGAAAATCCTCTGGATTGTGAAATAAAAATTGTAATAAAACTAAGAAATTATTTGATTAGAAAGGCTTTTAATTGCTTTTATGAATAAAAGATATGTTATAGACATTATTGTCTTAAACAATTTTTATAAGAATTGTTTTCATTTTTAAAAAGAATTTAATTGGAATTATATGATAATTTATCTTTTAAAATTCCATATTAATTTATAGCAGTCAAGGGATATTGTAATTAAATTATATTAAATTGTATTTACTAATCATAAATGGAAAACCTCACTAAAATTTGATGACTTCCAGTATTTTAAAAAGGATTTTGAATTTATTTTATGTGTGTATGAATGTGCCAATTTTGTATATATGGACATCGATCTAGAGTTTTTATCGGAAAATAAGAACAGTAAATGTAGTAAATTTATTGTGCATTTTCTCACAATTTCTCAACAAGCATCTTCATAAGAGTATAAAGCCGAAATATCTAAGATTCAATAATATATTAGAATGCTTAAAAAATTAAAAATTTTTGATTACTGGATAGTTTAAAAAATTACATTAAAAAAGGCACCTATGCTGTATTCATCATGTAATTTTATTTCCATGATTTCATCCTTACTTAAAATTTCCAAGCATCAGGCTGTCACTACATCATTGAAGACACAAAAAAAAAAACACTCACCTCCATGTTAAAAAAATATTTGCATAAAAAGTAAGTCATTTTTGTTTCAGTTCAGATGAATTAAAATGAGTTAGTTTTTCTCAAATAACATTTCAGAAAAGTATATTTTATTTTTGAAAGATTTTTTAATGAAGAGAATTATGTTGTGTTGAAAGTTTTGTTGGTCTCTTGTCCAACTGCACCCCGCACATAATAATCAAGAGGGTTGAAGCCTGGGGAGTTAGGTGGCCAGATGTAAGGGGTGATATGGTTACAGAAATTGTCTGGCAGCCATGATTGAGTTCACCTTCTTGTCTAGCATGGTGCAGAGTTCTGTTGCCAGACATAGGGTCTCCAGCAGCCGCCCTCTTGACTCAGGGCAGCACTACCTCCTCAAAGCATTTGATGTAGGCCTCTTTATTGAGTCTGAGGCCCTGTGAGAAGATGAATGGAGGTGTAACATTGTGATCACTTTGAAGTGATCACGGTCACTTTCATAATCACCATTAGACTCACCCCACTCTATACAAATCCTCTGCACTTTCCTTAGATTGATACCCAAACACTCTGACATGTTCTTTTTGGAGCTTCTGGCACAATTACAAACAGTACAGCATGATGTTTCCAAATTTTCTGATGGAGGGAATTGCGTCATGGTGCTCTTTTTCTGACAGATGGTGCCCAACTAAACCCTACCATTCTGTGCAGTCAACAAACCCCCCCAAAAAAACAAACATGCATGCACAAAATTAAAAATATAAAATGGCGACAATTTACCCATCGCACCCTGTATACAGAACTTCAAAAGTTCAGCAAATTTAATCCTGCAAAATAAAAAAAAAAAGAAACAGATTACCACACATGTAATTTCTTTTACTGTTTGCACAATGGCAAAAGTTTATTCATCAAAAATCCTGCTGTTCATATTACACAAACTTTGTTTAACACTTCACTCGACATATCAGGCCAAGCAAAGAAATTTGAGAAATAAACCAACAAAAATAATAATATTGATAATAAAATTAATAATATTTATTGTATATCAGTCGGCTTTTTCGCCAAATAGAAACATAAGATGTTAAAAATTGGAATTTTGGACATGATTGGTCCTTTCTCAGCAAGAAATAAATAATGAAGTGGGACTCTTTTGGGTTGGATTTTTTTTCCTCACACGTTTTATATTACTGATGAAATCTAGTGGTTTTGGGCTCTGATAATTGTTTGCCACGATGAGGGATTGTAGAGGGTTTGTCGATGACATTTTCTGGAAACTTTATTCATTGAGCCTGCGTAAATTCTCATTTCAACCCGGAATGTGTGAATATATATTAATTTGGTCTTTTGGCATTCTCACAGGCATTTAAATGATGATTACTAAAAGGACAAATCTAATGTTAATCTATACTATTGGCCACTTGGTTGAACTTGAAATAATCAAAGCAGCCATTTTCAGAGAAAAGTCATTCATTACACACTATAGTTGCATTTCTACTTGCAATGAGCATTGAAAAGAACGTGCTTCAGTTGGTAGACTAAAACATCATATGAAAGTTCAACAAAATAGTACTGTAACATTTGCAAAAGGTGTGCAACATTGCCACATTTGCACCAGAGAATGTAAGACCCTAGCAGGACAAAAAAAAAAAAAAATACCTATCCTCTTTCTTTGCTTATATTTGAGAATAAATCCAGTGGGGACAATTTTATGTTGTGTGTGTGTGTGTGTGTGTGTGTATATATATATATATATATATATATATATATATATATTTTGAACGATAAAAATTATTAAAAAAATTAATTAAAATCTTCAGACATACTGGGTTGTAGATGAATATTCTTATGTTTTTATTATTATTATTTCATTTATATTCCTCGACTAGTTTCGGCCAACATGGCCATCATTGGGAGAGAAAAAAATGTTTCTGCTTGCTGGTGGCAGTAAACTACAAAAATGAATGTCTTGATGGAGAAAATGAACTTTTGTCTGTAGTTTTCATTTGTTTTTTTATCTTTTTAACATTAGTTTATTAACATTCCTTGTGTTGGTCAAACAGTCTCTTTTAAGTTGTCATTTGAGATAAGAGCTGGATGGATCCATGCTATATATATATATATATATATATATATATATATAATATTTCGAATTTGTAGGTCTTCTGAATTGGATCGTGATTATGATTCCAATGTAATAAATTATAACCATGGAATATTAGTGTTTGAATCTTTTATATTATTTTTTTTTTCTGTGTATATAAAAAGCAAATATTCTTTAAGGCAAATATCTTTAAAGACAACAAACATATTGTGTTGGTATATTTTAATGATCAGATTTTCCAAATTATGAAAAATCCTTCTCAGACGAGGAGGAGGAAATTCCATTAGAAATTGTCCAAAGTTCATTTTGGAAGGAAAGTACAAGAATATTTCTTGTACTTTTCTTTTGCTTGCTAGTGATTTAACATTTTTTTTTTTTTTTAAATTTCTAACATTTTTTTGTTTTAATCTCCTTTAATAAATAATACTTAGCTCTACTTTGTATTGAGCCCTCTTTTAAATTAAATATTACATACAGTGGAATTATATTCCATTTGTTCTCATTTTACCTGGACATATTAAATGTTACCTTTCATGGTTACTCTAACAGTTTATTTTTTCTCTACTGGCCTGAATATTTGAGAAATCTTATTAAAGAAAAAACTTCACCCTCTGGCAGGATTCAAATGTGTATGCTTCTTTGCAGGAGAAACCGTTGTTTGATCCAACCTGCTTTAGACTCTGTCACAAAGTAAAGCCAAAATAATGCTTTCTAAGCACAAATCCTTCCCAGATTGTTGAAACTTCATATCTGCTCAGTTTCACATCCAATCATAAGCAAAACAATTTTTAAAGTAATGGATTTTTTATTTATTAATCCAAAAGATTTTATCACTTTAAATGTTATTTTTAGTGGCTACCCATATTTGAGTAGATGTTCCGTTTATTTTTTTAAACAGTATCCATATTGATTTTGATCTACCGTCGACTCAAATATGGGTGTCCATTAAAAATAACATTTGAAATGATAAGATCTGTTGGATTAATAAATAAAAAGATCCATTAATTCTTAAATATATTTGGTTTTATCAATTTTGATTCTTTGAATCAAACAGTCTTTTTTGTGTCCAGATTTTGTTATAAGAATTTCAGCACAAAATAAAACTTTTTCTAAACAAAAAAATAAAATGATTATTTAAGGCAAATTGACTGACATTTTTTTTGTATCAATTTAATAATTAATTGTTTATCAGAAAATTGTATCTACTTCATCCATTTTGGTCAATTGTAATGGTTTTTTTTTTTTTTGTATGAAATGAAATAGGTACCTCTATGAGATCACTAAAAACAAGAGCATAGCATGATGAAAAAGACCCCAAATTTGATGAAAACAAAATTTTATCGTCTAAATGTTTATATTATTATTAAGAGGAAAGATCAAAGTTTATTTTAATTATTTTTAAAAAATTTTTCTTTTTAGAACATTCTGAATTTTGATTAAAAAAAAACAAACAAACCATGTTTCTCTTTGTATCACTGGAACTAGTAAAATAACAGACAATTTTTAGCACTTTTTTTGTGTGACACACATTAATTTGGAAAATCTTGCAAAAATAAAAATTGTCGGATGTTAATGAACCTTTCAGAAACTCTTTACAGATGATTGAAATTATTATAAATGTTTTTGTTTTTTTATTAAAGTCATGGCAGAAAATTTTTTTCATATTTGTTACCCCCCCCACCATAACTTTTTTTATGAAAACGCTAGAAATTCGATCGCATCAGGTTTAGTGATTGCAAAAAGGACAAGGCTTTGAGGAATGCAAATTGTTTTTTTGTTTTTGTTTTTAATTGGGTCCTCCCTACCTGAAAATCAGCTCTGAATTGTAACATACAAAACTCAATAAACAAAGATATTATTTAATTTCAAATGCTTTTATTTGCTTTTAGTTTTTATGTGTATGGACAATATTTTCTGAAAGCAAAATAATTATTTTGATGAAAAATGAATTTTTAATGCAATTATTTGTTATTTCTTTAATTATAATAGATTTTTATATTTAAGTTGTTAAAATATAAAATTAGTTAAAAGCTTAAGTTTCCTAAGTGTCCTTATGAGATAGATCTTTTTTTAGCGCGTTGTAAATTGTATTGTTTTGACTAATCAGAAGATTCGCAGTAATTAAGAAATGTAATTTTGTGTTTATAATTGGGCTGTAATTATAAAGTATGGAAGACCAACTAGAATACAAATAAGTTGTGTTATTTGAATTAAGCATTGTTCTCCGCTGTTAAGGCCTTTACTTTTGCGAAACATGTGTGGAGAAGTTTATTTGATTTTTCAATTTCAACTGAGAAGGGTACCTAAAAGTATCAGTATCATAAGAAATTTATATGATCTTATTTTTATATTAATCTCAGTTATGACATTTTTCCATAAATGAAATATCAAAATTAATAATAAAATGAATGGAAATACAAATAACACAGTAAAATGTAATAAATGTACATAAAATTATAGTATTTTATGTACACTTCTGATAAAATTTCATAAGAAAGGTACCTATAAATTAGATACCTCTCTTATGAAATTTAATCTCACTCTTAACAGTCTTATTTTAATTTCTTTATAATATATTTTCCATAAAGCATCGTAAAGCTAAGTACAAAAAGCAAAAAAAATAGTGCTGAAAGCTTTCCTTAAAAATAACGAGGTAAATAATTTGTTCACTTAAATGTAAAATATTTCACTTTTCTCCTAACGTAGAACAAATTATCCTCACGGAATCCGCCAATATGTCATTCATCACCTGTCAAGTGATGTGAAAGTTTATGACCTGATTTGTTTTATTTTCAAATTACATCTTTTCGGTGCAGAAGCTAAGTAAATAAACATTATAATTTCTGATTTTCTTAAAATAAGTTTTGAAAAAATGATAATTGATATTTAAAAGAATTTCAAACTGAGATTTTCAGTTTTTTATAAAATGGAAAAAAATGTTTAATTTTGCTGACTTAAAAAATAAGATTTTTAACGAAAATTTCGAACGTGCTAGGAACGATTAAAAAATGTAAAAAAAAAATAACCCCCAAATACTTTGATCTTTCCTCTTAATAATAACAAATATTTAGACGATAAAATTTTGTTTTCGTCAAGTTTGTTTGTTTGTTGTTGTTTTTTTTTTTTTTTTTTTTTATAGCAATCTCGTGGAGGTACCTAAAATAAAATCTTTTGAGATGGACAAAAAAAAAAAAAAAAAAATAAAATAAAATGGAAAAATTTTAACTAAAGAAAGAATAACCGAAACTAGCTGAAAGCGATCAACCAGTTAAGTATAATCAAATTTTCGGTCAGTTCGACTTTGTAGCCAAATTAATAAAATTGATGTCCACTTTTGACAGGTTGCCATGATGCATGAGTTCATTTCATTGTTTACTTTAAAACGAAGATGTAAAGACTTGAATGCTATAATAAGTAAACGGTAGTACGTTGAAAGAAAATAGTCAAGTATTTTTCATAAGAATATTTAATAAAAAAAATTCTGACAATTTTATGACTGAAATTATTTTTCCTCTTTTTTTAAAAAAACCAAAAGTAAATTTTCTAAAAGCTGACAATTGATTTTAGGGGAGATAACTTTTATGGCTATTAAACAGTACTGTTAGAGTAATCTCCCTTTGAACATTTTCGTTTTGCTTGAATTCCAATCTCTCTATTTTCTTTTCCTCTCTCTTTTTTCTTTTCTTCGTTTTTAATATTATCTCATTACACTTTAATGGGTGACATATATTTCGATGGTTCTAGGATAACAGATTAGTGTATTTAAATTAGGTTCTATTCCTCCGACGCCGCTCGTATAGCACCGAATGCTCCTTCACGAGAGAAACCGTTTTCGAATTCACGCGCACGTCACCAACGTAAAAATCCCTACTTCCTTCTCACTGCTTCAGTCCTCTTTTCTTTTTCTTCTTTATTTACGGCCGACTCGTCATTCTTCGCTTCATCTTCAGTCAAATGCAAATGTCATCCTTCAGTCCGACCAACGAGAACGCGAATTGTTATTGATTCACACTAAGCCAACGTTACAGAATCATACATTTCTGAAATAATCTAAAGGTGGGGAGATTTATGCCATTTTCAAAGCAACAAAAAAATGTTGCTGCTATGTGTCGTGTATCAAAGTAAGGAACTTATTTTCCTTTGTACCAGATAAAGCCACTCTGACTCGCTTACTTCTCTACGTAATTGTTCAACTCAATTTGAAAAGGCCACTTGTAAAGATTTAGATAAAATAAAACATTTTTCGATATTGCCACTATTTTCTTTTCTGTTAGATGTTGTTTTTGTCATTGTCAACTTTTTAAAAATTTCAAATTCTTCCTGTTTAACTGCTGTTGAATAAAGAGACAATGCCATCATCAAAGATGCAGGTAAAAATCCATCAAATGGCGATTCGACAAAATGATGAACATACGGGACAGGCAGAATATTTTCGATAGATATTTATTTTACCGTTTTTCGTCAATTCTGATGACTCAAAAAAAAAAACGTAATTTTTAGCTAAGATTTCGGACATGCTAGAAAGGATTAAAAAAATACTCAAAAAATACTTTGGTCTTTCCTGTAAATAATGACATAAACATCTAGACAATAAAAATTTTTTTTAATCAAGTTTGGAGCCTTTTTTCATCAGGATATGCCACTTTTTTAGCGACAACTGGGACATATACAACAATTTATTCTTCGGTAGTATAATTGTAGAAATATATTTTCTTTGTGTAGTTAGTTGTATTGATCAAATGCAAAGCTGAAAAAAGCAACTCTTATCCTACAAATTGGCTGTTTAAATTAAGACCCCCCCCTACTCCATAGTCCATGTCTGACACTGGACATATTCCCGCCAAGTTCTTCAATTAGAATTATTTATTTTCTTTTGTGGGATATCTTCATATTTATCAGTGACTGATAAAAATTACGAATTTATTTGAACTTAAAGGATATATACGGTTTTGTTTATTTTTTCTGTTGTGCTTGAAACCGCGATGAAAATATTCTCCAACAAACGTAATGAAAACAGTTATGGAATCTTCTACGTCAGCGAATTTACCCTCTGCTAGGAAATGCACTCTTCCTGTTACGATTTTACCAACATCGTACTTGCTGATAATCAACAAGCACTCATTGGTTAATCATCGTCAATCCAGCTTGCCCGATTGGTCAGTGTCGACCAATCAGATCGCTCCCACGCGCACGATCATTTTTACGCGCCATTCTTCCCGGAGCCTACGAGATGGTATAAAAACACGTGTCACGACGACAACGAATTTCGACCGCTCACACATTGCCAAAATGTAAAGCTCAAGGAACTCCCGTCTTGACTGACGCAGTCAGATGTTAAAGAACTTTCGAACTTAAAACAAACTTTACTTACCTAAAGTGAATAAGAATATATTCACTACTATAAGTAAAATTACTCTCGAACCTAACTTCTCTTCGTCACTCAACACTCAACAGTAACACCACTGCCAAAATGTGACTTTCAAGAACTCCCGTCTTGACTAACGCAGTCAGACGTTAAAGAACTTTACGACATTTCACGCAAGTACAATCTCTGAACTCTTACCAACATACAACATAGACAATTTTCTAACATGCAATAAACTCAACCTCTAAATTGCATTTAATTATAAATCTTTCGTTATGAGTCTAGACACAAATATTTACCTAATCTAAGGGACGCAACTCAGTCCCACTTTTCAGTTCGCATGCATGTAATTTCAATACCTAATAAATTCAATTGTTATGTTTTTAACTCCATGTTCCTTTCCTTTTGTTTTTCACCATTGCTAATAATTTCCACACCTTTCCTAACAAAAATAAATAATTGTGGGGAACAGCCCTTTCAACACGCAACTTACATCAACCTTCTCAACACTCGCCATCGCACACACGGCCCGTTCCCCTACAGTTTTATCGTCAAAAAATCGTTGTTATTAATTAATTATTAAGAGGGAGGATCAAAGTATTTTTGATTATTTCATTAAATTTTCTACTCCTTTTTAGAACATTAGAAATTTTGATTAAAACTTGTTTTTTTTTTTTTTCTGCGGCGGCGTTTTTATTAACTTTTCTTAGCAGAGCAAATTTTCGCCTCTATTTTATTTTATTTTTTTGCGGTGACAGACACATTAATTTGAAAATTCTTGCAAAAATCAAATAATTGTCGGATTTTAATGATTTTCAGGACATATTCACCAACAAATGAAATTATTTAAAAAAATTTTTTTTTTTTATTAGATTTTGATAAAAATATAATTTTTTTTTTTTTTACATGTGTTTCTCCCCCTTAATTTTATGAAAGCTTGAGAAAGTCGATAATTTTTAGTGAAAATATTAGAAAGCAGAATTTTTTTAAGAATTTAATCACTGATTTTATTTTGCAAAATCAGACCCGGTCTAAATAAGGAAAAAAAAAAAAACGCAATAAAACTAAGACATTATTTAATTAGAGAAGCTTTTTAATTGCTTAATGACAATAATATTGCATGAAGAAAAAAATTTTTGATGAAAAATGCATTTTTACAAGATTTGTTTCTTTTTTCACAATTTAAAATTGAATACAGTATTTACATTAGTCGGACTATTCTCCTCATCTTTGTCGCTATATTCGTCACAACGTTTCGGCCGTTGTACGCTCCGGCCTTCTTCAGGTGGTTGGAATTTCGAACCGAACCCTTTATTTCGATCACTGGGGTAGACTGTTCTAGTTCCACGAGCCATGTTTGATGGATGTCAGTTATCTCCTGGTAATTTTCCCTCTGCCACTGCCTGAACCGGGTATTGAACTCACACTCTTTGGGTCTGTCACTGGATCTAACCAACGACTTTATCCACTGTACCATGTGTCCTTGAGGACATCTGGGTATGAATTTCTGAGTATTATAAACCTAATTTGTGACAAATATAACGACAAAGATGAGGACAATAGTCCGACTAATGTAAATACTGTACATAATACCTCATCTCAGAAATATAGACAGACTCTTAAAATTGAATAATTATAAGTTTTTGAATCTTTTAAAGTTCGATGAGATCATAAAACTATAGTTTTACTTTACTTAATAACAATATTCCTTAAAAAATGAGTTACTATATTTACTAATAATCATACATTTTAAAGCTTATTAGAATCTGAAGACCGACTATTTTTAAAAGAATTTCCATTTGTTTTTATGCAGAATTTCTGAAGTATTGATGTACAAAGCGATAAAATCTATTTTTTTAAAAAAAAAGTCACGTGTTTTAAGGGTTGTCTCCCCTTACGAGAAAAACCAACAACAAAATCCTAATGAAAATTGTCGTCTGCTCTACCATAGATAATTTAATTATGAACACGTTCGGTAGTCAATCAGCCGTCAATAAATCGATTAACACGTCAGAAAAACAATACCCCGTGGTTAAGAAATGATTGTATACAACATTTTATATTATAAGTAAGTAATGTTTATTGTTTCAAATCGGATTAAATTTAAATTTACTAATTTACTTTTATTTAATTTTTGTTTTACTACCCTGTAATGTTAAATATTTATGATAATATTCTAAGCAATCTAAAACTTTATTGAATTTTAAGTAATTTGGTTTTATAGCTATAAATTGATAAAGAATTTTAAAATATTTACAAGTTTATAAATTATTCTAATTAAAACAATGTAAACAATTGTAAAAATTCATTATGCATTGGAAAAAAATTATTTCTTTATAGTGTTTTCTAATTAAATAATGTCTTAGTTTTATTACATTTTTTTAATTTACAATTTGGAGCAGATTTTCAGTAATTGTGGGTCTTGTTGGACAAAAATATTTCATGATTTAAATTTTTGTATGACTTTTCATTTTAACTGTATAAACATGAAGCACTACCAAAAACAGTTTCTTAAAATTTCATAAAGTTAAATAAGTAGGGAGTAACATATCTAAAGTTAAATTTAAAAATATTTTAATTCATTTGTGAATAAGTTCTGAAAGTTTCATTAAAATCTGACAATTATCTGATTTTTGCAAGAATTTTCAAATTGGTGTGTTTTGCATTACAAAAGACAGAAAAATTTCACACAATCCAGGAGTTTTATCAGGTGCTGAAGTTCAAACATCTGGGGAGTCATTTTAACAGAGAGCGCATAGAATGTGTAGCACTAAGATCCAAACATTCCAGAAGCTAAGCAAGGTACTGAAGAATGGAAAATTTTGTTAGAAACAAAGATAAAATGGATTGCTAGGTGATATCCATTTTCTTATATGGCAGTGAATACTAAACGATCTCCTCACAGATGAGGTAACTCCCCCTCCCCCCCCAAAAAACTGGAGGCAGCAGAAATGTGGTTCTACAGAAGGATACTGAGATATTCACGGACAGTGAAGAAGCAACAAATGAGTCTTAAAGAAAATGGACCCTTATAGTGAGTATGAGGAAAAGACGGCTGAAATTCCTCAGACTTATAATGAAGAAGGATGGCATGGAAAACTTAACCCTCACAGGGCATATTGAGAGTAAGAGGGAGATAGGGAGCCATTTACCTGATGAGCTTGTGCGAATGGGTTGTGGAATATGGTGGGTGGGTGGTGCTTTGCTAAAGGAGAAAAACTGCTAAGAGCTACTAAATGGGACGTTGTGGAGAGCCATTCTCACCCATGCGTCCCTGAGGAATGTGGTACTAGAAGAATATTTCATCATCCCAATTGAAACAGCCCCCAAATCATTTTTTCGCATTTCAAGAAAATTGGCCTCTACCAGAAAATTTAAAAGCGTTTTTTAACAAAACCTTATTCAATAGAATTGCAACTGGGGTTAAAACACTATGAAAGTGTAAAAATAGGTTTTAATACCAGAAATTCTTGGGGGGGGGGTTATTACCAACAATATATTATTGGAAAAAGAAAAATATATATTACCAGCTATACGTTCTTGAAAAAATACTATTACCAGCTATATATTTCTGAGGAAAGAAATATTGACAAAAATAAATTTCTAACAAAGCAAAAATATCGGAAAAAAAAAAAGTTGTCGGCATTAAATGACCCATTGAGGTTGATATGCTGTAAAACAAAACAAAACATCTTCTCAATTAGAACCTGTGCCAAACTGATAGAGTAGGCACATTCTTTGTTGCGATATTTTTTTTTTTTTTTGTAACAGTTTTGGTATGGAAGATTTGTGTGGTCAAGCTCGTAACTTTTGGATTTGGTGACTCGTAATGGCATGAACTGACCAATCAGATTTTTGTGGTATCTTCTTGTGGTTTCTCTAGTAAGCTTATTCTTTATGGGGCGAGGTTACAGGCTCCACATTCAATCTCTTAAGTGACCTTCAACACATTGAGGGGACATGCTGAATCCAGTTTACACCATAAGTCAAAGAAATTAACTTGTTGTTGACAGCCTACACAGAGGTTAATCCAACCTGTAGCTGCCAACTCCAGAACATACATTGTTAAAAAACCTAGAGCTTGCTAAAGATTAGCTGATGTTTAGTTGTTTGCCGATGACACAAAACATGTTGGATTTGGTTAGATCTACTGGCAAAATATATTCCTGATGATATAACCTTGGAGCGATACTATTGTAACCACTCTGTCATGATGAGACCAGCAGGATAGATTTTAGGAGTAAGCGTTTGTATAAGGAAAGGTAAATAATTATCACCTGGTGACAAAAAATAAATAAAAATAAGGATAATCTCCAAATTAATCTACAAATCTCAGATTAAAAATTGTTTGTATTCCAAGAAATATTTATCATATTTCAGCCATTACATTCTCCAACTGTCCTCATGAATGTTAGATGCATGTGTCCTTTGCAATTTTTAATGAGGAATCTTGAGAAAACCCAGTGAACTGATGGATATATAAACAATCCCTCCAGAGAGGAGTTGGGCAGTATCTCACACATGACACACAAGACTGTAAGGACCATGTTTCAGACTAGGGATCACTTACACACACGCAGACCAAGAGTAATTGACAAAATATAGGTGTGAAATAAAATAATGTCAAGTTGAATATGAAAGATTCAAGTTTCTTACAATTCATTAGTTGGTACTTCAACTTCAAGAATTCTGCTAGGATGAAAGAAATACCTTTGTTGAAAATGTTTTTAAAATTACCAGATGCAAAATTAAGGAAGGCAGTGAATACAGCATCTGAAACTGAAAAAAAAAACAAAAAACAATGATCAAGATATAACTCTTAAAGAATACTTGACTAGTGACAATATATCAATTTCGCAGCCGATTCATCATTTGAAAAAAGTCAGACTGTTTTTTTCCTGGACAAAAAAAGTTTTCTACAAAAGTTTGCAAATTTTTCTTAATTCTTTTTCAGCTGCTGAGCTGCATCTGGTCTTTTGTAATCCTGCTTCTATATGTTGCTTAAGCAAGGTGTGCATCCTTTAAATGACCTGCAAAATAACGAGGAAGTCTTATGCTTAGAATCGGGAAGAGACGGCTGAAATCCATTGGGTGCATAATGAGGAAAGAGGGATTGGAAAAATTGACCTTCACAAGGCATATTCAGGGTAAGAAATATAGGAAACGGCAGTTAGCGACCTAGCTGACAAGTTTCAGTTAATAGATGGCAGGGTGGAGGAGCCTTAGCAAAAGAAAAACTGTCAGGGGCCACGAGGAATAAGAATTTGGGGAGAGCCATGATCACCTCTATCTTGAAGGGACATGTTACAAAGAAGAAAATAGAAGAGGTTTTTTTTTTTTTTTTTTTTTCATACAATGATATTAACCCATGTGTAAGGCCAGAGAGCCACTCAAGGTAGTAGCTTACATAATAAGAGGCACAGTTTATGCAGATATGTGGTAAAAATAATGGTTAACCCTAGACTTGAACAGGTTAAGATTGTTGTGATTGAGGAAGCATCCATTTTGGGAGTTGTTTTTTTTTTTTCTAGAGTAGCAGTTTGTAGGAAGAAGCTGCTTGAGTAGAACCTGCATCTCGTTAATGGAATATGAAGAGAATAACGGTGTTGTTTGCAACCACATTAATGACATGGTGAGTCTTATCCATGAAGGTAAGGACTGGTGGACGGGAAAGTGACGACTGGCAGCAGTACTCCATTTTCAGCCTGATTTGGTTCTTGTAAAGGGAGAGAATAGCATGAAATATCAGGTACTTACTTGAGTGTTACAGGCAACTGACCATTATTCCAGCAACTTTAGTAATGGATCATAGGAACAAGTTCCACTCAAGGTCTGGGTTGAGTTTGAGTCCAAATAAGCACTCATTGCGATTGGTGATATTTCTGGATTCGATTGGTGATGATGGAATGTTATGAGGTTAGTTTCACTCCCATTGATCTGTTAGAGCTTAGGCCAGGGGAGGAGTGGTCATATAGAGTTTTGGAGCTGCAGCTAAATACCCATTGTCACATCTGCATAGATTATTCATAAATGATCAGAGTATATGCTCTTAGGCAAATCATTCATGTAAAGTAGATGTTTGGATCAAGAAGTGAACCTTGGGCAATGCCTGTGTTGATCGTTTGGGACTTGAAGGACTGGCTGTTAACAACTACCTTCAAGGACCTGCCTGTTAGGAAGGCTTTTATAATTGAGAAAATTCTTTCAATGATTCCATAGCTAGAGAGCTTGTGCAGTAACCCTTTATGCCACATCTTTTCAAAGGCCTTTGACATAATCTAATGCAATCGCTCTTTAGATGTATTTGTTGTCTAATTCTGTGAGTAATGGCAATTAGGATTTCAGCAGTGGATTGAGCCAATCGAAACCCATACTGTTTGTTGTTCAAGTGGTTGTTCCTTTGTTGATTCTAGCTTAAAAAAATTTGCTAATGACACAGGAAACTGATGGGTCTATACTGACTACTATACTCACCCTTGTTCTTGAAAACTGGTCATACACTTGACACCTTCCACAGACTTGGGAAGGGTTTCTCCTTCAAGCAGCGGTTAAATAATTTCGCAAAGATTGGGGATAACTCTGGGTTGTTATTCTTAAGGGCAATCATTGGGATTTTGTCTGGACCAGTGGGGCTTTCTTTGGGTCAAGACTTTTGATGTCATGAAAGCATTTCTGAGATTGTGATCAGTGAGATGGGAGAATCAAGTATGGGACAGCCTCTGACATACAGGTTGAGGTGAAGAGCTTCACCTCATCTGACAAGGATGAGATCACCTTGGTGTCATGTATAATAGCAGGCACTAACCCTTTGCCTTTATTCAGAATTTGGTTGGAGATCTTCCAGAACTCCCAGGATCTAATTTGTTTGCTTTCAACCTTGGCCTGGGCCGCTTGAGCATAGCTACACTTTGCATTTTCTAGAACTTTCTTGCAGTGATTACGAGCAGTTCTGAAATCAGCCAGAGTCCTACTACACAGTTCTTGGTGATAGATATTGCAGTAGTGGTTATGGTGAGCTATGGCTGCTGCACATTTAGGGATGGACCAAAGTTGCTTGTTTGGTTTTTGCTGGAACTTTTTCTAGGGTATAAAACTCTCTGTTCTAGAAAGGATCCATTCTGAAATGAGGGAAGCAGTTTTGTAGGAAGTATGTTTGAAGAAGGCTAAAGTCTACTACTATGTAAGCTCTGAAGCTTTCTGAGTCTGTTTTTGTGTAACAAAAATTTTTTTTCTATAGAACGAAAGACAATGAGAAGCTAATTTGGTAAATGGCTATTATAGATGAGTCAATGTGAAAAAAATAACTTTCTAATTCATTTGTAAGTTTCTTGTAAGAAGTTTATCTGACAAATGTATTTCTCTCTGACAATGTTTTGCTTGTCTTTTTCAGGTGTAGAATCTGTCAGTATTTTAGAAGCTTCTTTCTGCTTTTCCGCTGAGCAATCAGAAGTCAGATTTGATGTCATATTTGAATTTCTTTCTTGTCAATTATTATTCATTTTTCACTAGGATTTCTTTCATCTTATTTCTCTTGCTTTTTATTCCACTAGTAGTATTAGATGGAATAAGATTTGAATTTCTTACATGAAGCCTTGTCAATTATTATTCTTTTTTCACTAGGATTTCTTTCATCTTATTTCTCTTGCTATTTATTCCACTAGTAGTATTAGATGGAATAAGATTTGAATTTCTTACATGAAGCCTTGTCAATTATTATTCTTTTTTCACTAGGATTTCTTTCATCTTATTTCTCTTGCTTTTTATTCCACTAGTAGTATTAGATGGAATAAGATTTGAATTTCTTACATGAAGCCTTGTCAATTATTATTCTTTTTTCACTAGGATTTCTTTCATCTTATTTCTCTTGCTATTTATTCCACTAGTAGTATTAGATGGAATAAGATTTGAATTTCTTACATGAAGCCTTGTCAATTATTATTCTTTTTTCACTAGGATTTCTTTCATCTTATTTCTCTTGCTTTTTATTCCACTAGTAGTATTAGATGGAATAAGATTTGAATTTCTTACATGAAGCCTTGTCAATTATTATTCATTTTTCACTAGGATTTCTTTCATCTTATTTCTCTTGCTATTTATTCCACTAGTAGTATTAGATGGAATAAGATTTGAATTTCTTACATGAAGCCTTGTCAATTATTATT
Organism: Acanthosepion esculentum; assembly: GCA_964036315.1. Taxonomy (NCBI): domain Eukaryota; kingdom Metazoa; phylum Mollusca; class Cephalopoda; order Sepiida; family Sepiidae; genus Acanthosepion; species Acanthosepion esculentum. The sequence continues at coordinate 78,409,418 of OZ038515.1, forward strand.
CTTTTTTCACTAGGATTTCTTTCATCTTATTTCTCTTGCTATTTATTCCACTAGTAGTATTAGATGGAATAAGATTTGAATTTCTTACATGAAGCCTTGTCAATTATTATTCATTTTTCACTAGGATTTCTTTCATCTTATTTCTCTTGCTATTTATTCCACTAGTAGTATTAGATGGAATAAGATTTGAATTTCTTACATGAAGCCTTGTCAATTATTATTCATTTTTCACTAGGATTTCTTTCATCTTATTTCTCTTGCTATTTATTCCACTAGTAGTATTAGATGGAATAAGATTTGAATTTCTTACATCAAGCCTTGTCAATTATTATTCTTTTTTCACTAGGATTTCTTTCATCTTATTTCTGTTGAATATTGTTCTAATACTTCATTCTGTCATTTATATTTAGCATGAATAAAACTAAAAAAAAAGATGGAAATGATTTTGCCTTAAAACATAACAGAACTGACAATGAAAGAACATGATTGTTTCAAAATATCATGGAGGACAATATACTCTCAAGTCTTTGAAAGCCTGTCTATTTTGATTCTGGAATTGACTTTGTGTTGACCCTAATTAAGGAGACCTTTACATACCAAAAGATGTTAGAATATTTCCACAGATTTTTTTATTTACACTATTTACTTTGAGTCCATTTTAGAGAGTTGATTTACTAAAGGGAACTAAATGAAACTGAGCTATCCAAAAAAGGCATGGCATGTGGAGTTAGAGCAATCTGCCCAAGTGGACTAAATAAAGGGTTCTCTTCAAAATTCCTATGTATATTACCTGAAGAGGGCTGGAGCATACAACAGCTCAAAGATCATGAATATGTCAATAAAGATGAGGACAACTGTCTGGACTGTGTAAATAGTTACAATACCTCATCTCAGAAATATAGATGGATCCTGAAGAAGGCTGAAGTGTACAATGGCCAAAACATTGTGTATACGGCAATAAAGATGAAGACAAACGTCTAATGATGTAAAGTTACAGTACCTCATCTTGGAAATATAGACATGTTTTAATTTAAATTCAAGTATTTAATTTAATTATTTCAACTCATGGGATTTTTTCACTTGAAATTTGTGGAATTTCTGTCAGGTTGGATGATGAAAAAACTTTCTAGGATAAGCAGAAAAAAAAAGGCAAGACATGCCCAAAACAATGAGTGGAATAATTCCAAGATTTCTGTTTGGAACTTCTGTTAAAACTTACCAGCTGGTATAATTCTGCACTTAAGAACTTTGGTTTTAAATCTTGTAAATTTATATATATATATATATATATATATATATATATATAACTTTTGTAATTTTTGTGTTTATTTATGATTTAATAAAAACTTTTTAGGTCTACTGTTTTCAATGATTTTTAATCACTCAATTTTTGGATTTCATTGATCTTCGAAAACTTTTTCATTCTAACATTTAAGTGTTTGTTGGACGAGGATGAGGTGATTGAAATGCTGTGCAGGATAAATTTGTCTACAGCTTATCAATTTTTTTTTTCTCTCTCATATTCTGAAATCGATTGTTTTAGAAAGAAAGAAGTTTTACTTCTAATCTATTTCCAATAATTAAAAAAGAAAATAAAAAATCATTCTAAAGATATTTACAACCAATTTTTTTTTTTAAATGGTCTAGTTTTAATTTACCATTTTAAATTTGAATAATCAGTATTTTATATGTGATTTGAAATCAATACTTCTGTACTATTGATAAAAATATTAAAAATATTAGCATAAATATTTCATGTGTTATTTAAATATTTGAGTGTTTTCATCTTTTGTCATGAAAACTGTAGACAAGAAAGATGGACATAAAAAAGTCTTAGACTGAATTATGTCAAGTGGAAATTATTTTGTATTTTCTAAGACAGAACTGAATTTTTTTTTTTTTTTTTTTTTTTTCAACTTATATAAGTATCATGAAGCAATTTCAAGGGCCCCTCCACTAAGGAGGGGTCTGGTGCTGGTATCTGGTACCCTGACTGGCTTGTTTTCACTGGCACTCCTGCACCCTGTACCCTGACAACAGAAAGGGTACATAGTTTCACATAGTCTCCATTACTTCTCTTTGTTCAAGCAATCTTTAGCAATGCATTTCTAGTGTGTCTCTAGATGTGTGATGCCAGCTCTTGTCTGAATTTTGGCTATCCGTCTCTAGGGCTATTTCATCCTGTCATTGGTTAAAAACTTCAAGATGACCTTGACCCAGCACACCCTAGTTAAGATCTTTTTTCATGTTGGTATGTTTGTCTTCTACACTTACTCTTCATGATCATAATAACTAAGAGGTGACTTCTAGGACTCCTTTACGGGGGAGGAGCAAACATTGAGACCAGTCACTACTAAAAATGGAGGTGACTCTTTGGATATACCATGCATTAGTAACCTCCTATAACCCAAAATATGTTTTAGGTTTAAATAACTAACAAAGGGTTTATAAGACATGAAAAAAAACCCAAATCAATGGAGGTTTTTGCGGTTCATTCACAATTATATCCTGTGTCAGCTGCCACCTTATTGCTGGTGCCTTGTATTTTCTAACCATTTCTTCATTTGACATTTCTTAGCAGTTATGTCCAATGTTTTTTCCTGCACTTGACAAAAGATCGGCTAACATGTTGTAATGAAAACCTTTCAAAATGTAGAGAGACAATTTTTTTCTAAAGTATGATATAATGAAAATATTTCATCTGAAACCTTCGTCCGGCAGCTGAAACAAGTTTGTTTCCAGGATATTCAGATATCTAGCTGAAAATAAGGACAGGTGGAGCTACCCCAAGGAATGCTCTGTCCCCTGCCAAGGGAAAACCAAAACTGACTCCTTTAATACTAAGCATGACAGTTAATATAGACCAGCAATCAGAAGTCATTAATGTCCAGCCTTTTTATCACTTGACCCCAAATATTTTCTTTCTTTCATTTATTCTTTTGTTCTTCAGTCAATTGGTGGGCCACTTAAGACTCTAACCCTGGCAGTCATAAAAGAAAAACAAAATAAAGATAAAATTATATCATCTATAATCATAGATTAATTATAATCACAAATGATTCATTAAAATTTCATTAAACTAAAATTCAGAGACTTGAAGCAGGATGAAAGTAACAATGGTTAAAACTTTATAATGATGAGCACATTAGTTCAAATGTAAATTACATAAATAAAACTGAAATTTTTTCTAAAAGGAAAAAAAGGAAATGTTTGTAGAATCTGGGTTTCATTTCTTTTTGTCCATTAGTCTTTTGATTTTTGTGAAATACAAAATTTTATCAACTTTTAAAAATAGTTTCAACAGTTTGAAAACGTTTATAAGGCAAGACTGTTAACCCAGTCATTTACTATGATATTTTTGTGTGTGATTTGACAAAGGTTTTATTTATAAGGTGAGATCAAATGAGTTAATAGCATAATTGTATCCTGAAAGGGGCTTCCAATTCTTATACTTTCATGTTTGCTGACTGAGGTGAAATTTTATTGATACAGTGTAACCCGGATATAAGAGATTTTCTCTGGTCCCAAATTAGAGCCTGTGTTAATGTTTTTTATTTTATTATTTTTTTTTTTTAAGCGTATCACCCCAAGCAAGGCTGGAGGCCACTATCACGCAAGGGGTTATAGAAGGGTTGGAGGAAGAGCAGATAGGAGTGGTAAAGGAGAGGATGTGGAGAAAGAGAAAGACAGTGGGTCGATCAAGGCAAGGGGGTTACAGAAGATTTGGAGTGAGAGCAGATAGGAATGAAAGGTGAAAGGATGTGGAGAAGGGAAGTGGATAGATCAAGGCAACTGGAGATGTCGATTGATGCTACACTTAAACCGTTGGAGATTGTATTTGTCAGGGAAACAATAATAGGGAAGGGAGTTCCATAGGCGAGATGTGCGAGATATGAAGCTATTGGAGTAGAAGAGACATCTACATCTAACAGTTTCAACGGTGTAGGGGTGGGAATGGGATGCCAGCCTCGTAGGAATGTATATATAGTAGACCAAACCCGGATATGAGAGACTTCTTCTCCGGTCCCAACAACTCTCTTATATCCGGGTTACACTGTACCTCCATGTCCGCATTATTATTAGGTGAAGTGATTTCATACACAAGAGATTTGCTAACACATACAAATTGGCTATATCTCTGTATAAAGATTATAAGGTGCATTTTAGACACTTGATTTTTTTTTTATACTGTAAAGGCAAAAACGCTTCACAAGCAGCAAAAAAAGATATGTGCTGTTTACAATGAAGGTGCTTTAACTGACAGAACTGTATGGAAGTGGTTTGCTAAGTTTAGAGTTGGTAAGTGTAGCCTTATTGATAAAGAACACTCAGGCAGACTCCGCCCCACTACAGATGAGGACCAAATCAAGACATTGAGTGCGAATAACCAACATTACACAATGCAGGAATTGACAGAAACACTAAATTTATCAAAATCCACCATCTATAAGCATTTAGTGAAACTTGTGGACTTGAATTACTGCAATGTTTGGGTAGCACATGATCTGAATGAAAAGAATCTTTTGGATTGCATTTCATCTGTGATTTGCTGAATAAACGCAGTGAAAATGTACACTTTTTGAAATAAATTGTGACAGATGATAAGTGGATTGTTTACAACAATATTCAGTAAAAAAGATCATGGGGTAAATGACATGGTTCAACTTTAGCAAGCTCAAAAGCAGAATTTCATCCTAATAAAGTCATGCTATGTATTTGGTGGGATTACAAGTGAATCCTGTACTATAAGTTTCTGCTAAATAACCAGTCAATTGATTCTGAAAAATAATATTTGAAACTAAAGTATGAATTAAAGGCAATAATTCAAGAAAATGCGCAGAATTGGCAAACGGGAAAGGTGTAGTTTTACATCAGGATAATGCCAGATTTCACATTTCTTTGGTGACCCAGGTAAAAATTATTACAGCACTGCTGTAATGTGTTACCCCACCTGCCGTATTCACCAGACATGGCTCCACCAGATTTTCCTTTATTCAGGTTCATGTAAAATAATCTTAATGGTAAAAAAATTAATTGCTTGGATGACATAAAAAAAAAAAACACCTTAATGAGCTCTTTGCCGAGGAACCACCAAAATTCTGTAAAGATGAGATCTTTAAGTTGAAGGCAAAATGGAGAAAGGTTGAAAATGGTTCATATTTAGATGAATAAATATTTAATGGAATAATTGTTTGTGTTTGAAGTTCCTTTAAAAAACCAACATTATTTTTAATTGTTTTTTACATCTGGATGAGGTTATTGTATTTGTATTTTCTACTCGTATGTTTCGGATGGAGTTTGATAAGTTTGTGTGTGTTTAAATGGATTCTAATAAAGCTGTGGTCAGATATGTGTAACATAAGGTGTCTGGATAGGTATGTCATCATGTGACCAATGTAATTATTTATGAGTCCGGTTTGATCAGAAACATAGTTCCTTAAGGGGCATTTGAACTCAGATAATGTTCGTTCGTTTTGATTTTGCTGGTGTATTGATATTTTTGAGGATAAGACTAGCTGTCTTAAACTTTTTGTAGTAGATAATTAATTTTATTTTTTATTTGGGTCAATTGGTGTAGTGTATTTTTTTGATATTTCTCTGAAAATTCATCTTATTTGTAGTTGATATGCATTTGGTTTATGTACAAAATATTTGTTACTTTTGACTGTGTTCACTATCATTGTTATTTACTTTGGGGAGAAATAGTCTAATAGTATCCAAAACACACACACACACATATATATAATATGGAGAAAACAACTGAAAAGTTGCAAATTAAAAAAAAATTGAATGTTTTTTTTGTGAAAGTATTTATTTATTTATTTATATATATATATATATATGATATTTCAGATCTGCCCCAATCTTTCGTCAGATTTCTGAGGAAAGAGCGGGGAAGATCTGAAATATCGAAAATATATATATATATATATATATATATATATATATATATATATAAAAAATAAATAAATACTTTCACAAAAAAACATTCAATTTTTTTTAATTTGCAACTTCTCAGTTGTTTTCTCCATATTATATACAGATCAAGAAAGTATACATGGCTTATTATGCTATATATATATATATATATATATATATATATATATATATATATATATACACACACACATTCTGTTTCTGGACACACTGGTACGTCTCAATAATAACCACATCTCCACTACACTATGTGCCAAGCCTATTGATGGTCATTGCTATCTTAATTTCAATAGCTGCCACCCTACCAACCTAAAAAAGAAATCTATAATCTACAGCCAATGTGCTTATGCATTAAATGCAGCTGTTCTTAATAGGAAGATTACAACATACATGAAGAACAACTTTGCAATCATTTTCTTAATAGGAATTACGTACTCAAAATAATCAAAGAATCTATCACCAAAATTTCCAAACATAACAAACTCTCCTCAGCTGTGTAACTAAAATGAATAATTCCAGAATCCCTATGGTCTTTTATTTTAATTATAACACCCACAAACATTCCCACAACTTTACTAAAGATTTTCAGCATTTAAAACTAGACAATACTATTAATAAATTATTTGGTGATAACCTCTTACACGCAAGGAGAAAGCCTCACAACCTCTTCAGACTTTTAACATCATCAAAAATCTGCAACACATTACCTCACCAAGGGAATGTCACCTGCAACAAACTCCAGTGCCTGGTCGGCAAACACATCATCACTCATAACATTTAGTCCCCACCCCAGTACACATGATATTCAAACCGCAGACTCTAAGCTGTGACAGTTCCAATCTTGTATATTTACTTTTCTGTCACAAATGCCAGAAGGGGAATTATGTGGGGAGTAACCAGAACAAAGTTTTGTTTACAGTTCAATAACCACAAGAAGAACATCAGGGACGACAAAAACAATTTCCTGGTCTCTGTTCATTTCAACCAACCTGGTCATAGCATCGACGACATCGAGTGTGTGCTTTTAGCATCTTGGTTTGGTAGCTGGTAGGATAGATGCAGATTGGAGTCGAAGTATATCCTAAAAGCAAATTCCCATATAGAGAGATTAAGCAAGGATCTGGGTTTACTCAGAGAGTACAATTTCCACAAGGAAACACCCCACTCCTCGGATGAGTAAACCCTCCACTCACATTTTAACTCTAAATTTTAACAGCCATCACCTACTTACTATATTTTTGATTCCTTCATGATTTACTCTTCAGTAATGGAATTATTGCCATGTACTAAGGGTTACTTTCCAGTCATCTTTTTTTATACCATCATTGATTTTATCACTATGGCTCTTTTATATAGAAGCTTACGTAAGGACTGGGGAATGTTAGTGTAGATATATATTAATCTTGTACATGTATTTATATCTTTATGTGTATTGAGATTCATATATTTGTGTGGTGGCTTGTGCATATATACACACTGTTATGTTCACTTATCTATGCATATGCATCTATATTTTTGAATTGGACAAAATCCGACAATTTATTTAAAGACATTTATGGTATGTTTAACGTTCTTTTTATAGATACAAGTTTTTAAGCAAATTCAGGCCGGTAAATGTTATTTAATACTGTTTATTATAAAACAGAGCATTTGCTTAAATACTTGTATCTATAAAAAGAACGTTAAACATATCATAAATATGCATCTATATATGCATACACTTTTCCTCTCAGTTTTTCCTTTATTTTTATTTTCTATACCTGCATTTTTCTTAACAATAGATTTCCAAATTTTTATCCATTTTTTTGTTCCTTCACTTATTTCTTTTCATTTCATTTTATTTAATAATATTTCATTATATATTCCATTTTTTTTCATCGCATCTTATTCTAACTACAGCCCATCTTTTTACACTTAACAACTTGGTCCGACAATTTTTGTTACAACTTGCTACATGCGAGACGTCTTTCCCCTCCCCAACCTATAACTCTCTTCATCTGTGTTTACAATCTCACTTCCCCCATGGCACACACCAGTAATAATAGACCTGCCTAACACTTTTTTACACCAATCAAAATTTTAAATTTAAGTTTATTTTCATAAAAAGTTTCACACATTGAGGAATCGGTCAGAGATCGGGTTTTTGCTAACAATAAAATTTCCACCAGAAAATACCCCATCTACAAAAACATCTGTCGGTGAGTAATTCTCATTTCTCTGTTTATTTCTCAGTCCATTGATGAAGGACAAAGGCATGTCTGAAAATAAAACCTTTCTCTTCATGCTTCATTTCTGTCATGATTAATAATTAATATTTAATAAATGTTTATCATACTGATTATATTGGTACCTTTTCATTTGTCCTTGTTTTGTTAACTAACCTATCTATTTATATATATATATATATATATATATATATATATATATATATTTGTCATCCACAGACACCGTTTTGCTGTTTCACAGCTCATCAGTGTGGCTAGACGTATGGTTGCCTCTAGCTAGGATCGAAACCCGACTGAATTTGCGTCAGTCGGAACTTCTCCCACTAAGCCGTCAGGGATGACAGTGAATTTTAGCGTGTTTATTTTTAGATAAACACACAGTGACTGACAGTGACTCAATTCTGCCGAAGAGTCATGCAATATTAGCTTAAATAGTCACTGTTTTACAAATTCACACCTCAAACCAGAGAGCTCAACTGAAATTAATTTTTCAGGAGCCAATATTTTTGTCATTCAATATATATATATATATATATATATATATATATATATAATGTTACTTCTGTGTATAAATACAGATTACTAAATACAATTTTTACACTTACCTTGAAGTTTGTCAATGTATGAATTACATTGGCATAAAAGTTTTTATTTTATATATATTGTCTTTATAGATATATTTTATTTATATTGGAATTTAGAGAGATATAGTGCAAAAGAGAGAGAGTGTGAGAGATAGAGATGCATACATAATATATATATACATATTCCTGTGATCATCACTTTTACTACAGGATGCCCTTTCTGACATCAGAAAGTTGTTCACAAGCATCTCCTCAAAATATGATTTTAGTCTGTCTTCTTCAGTCTGAAACTTTTTTCTCATCTCATAGCAAAAATGATATCAACAGAATATTTACTGGTAAATTTGATTTTCTGATGAGGTTGTAAAGGTCAAAGGTCATTTAACTGATTGTCCATAAAAATTCTCTGATGTTATTAACTTAATGATCCAGTCTGTCAACTTCAAACCCACTTTCTGTACAATTTCCCGGGTCTCCTTTATCGTATTCTGACTGTGACGTCAAAAGGAAAGAATCCTATTAGTTGTAAACCTTGTAAAGATTTTCTTTTTTTTTTTACCCTAAGATCCATGCTTTTTGTATGTTTCTCCTGGCCATCTCCAGGGGTCAGCATTTATCTAATTATCTTTTAATTCATAATTTCTTGATTTACATTAATGCAGATGGACAAAAACTCCCAAGTAAATGTCCATACCCAGTGAGAATTGAAATGAATCTGCGAGACATTCTTTGTAACTAAAAAACTAGCAACAAATATACTGTCAGCAATTAGAGCGTTTGAACCAAGCCAACATGCAAAATGCCCCTCCCCCACTGCACATTATTTAGATATTCTACATAGGCAAGCCTGCTCTGTAGTCGTGCATTTCCTATTGGTGTACATGGTTGGGGTTCAAGGACAGGTAGAACCATTCTTTCCCATCTCAATTTATTTATAGTTTCCTGGACAGTTTTAGATTTGATTTCTTTGGGAATCTTTCAGTTTCTGGAACTTCTGATCAAACAAAATGCATTGCATGGATTGAAACTAGTGATTGTTTGGAGAATCTGGAAGAGCTTTCAGTTCTAATTCCATAACCACTTTCTGCATCATATTTCTAACAGTGGGGTAGGTGGGTCCATGTGGAGGAAATCCCCCCAGGGGATGTCTTTGCTCAGAAAAACTATATTTTTTGTTTGAATGTCTCATTTGAGGAGCAAAGTTTCAATTTCAGTTGGGTTTGTTATATTCACTTACATGCAACTACTCTTGGGAAAAACATGAATCCACCTCTTCCCCCCTATCTATGGGTTAATTAGTAGGATTTGTATTAGTAAATCAGTTTCTCTAAAACATTCTTACCATCTAAAAACATTTTCTGGTTTTAAATAACCTGCAAAAAGATGATAAACAATAAAAAAACATCTTCTGTATGAAGCAAGAGAAGAAAGACAAATTTTTAAAGGCTAAACATGTGGAACACAATTTTTGTATCTTCTGAATCCGTCTTAAGGGCCTGTTAACAGCATGCCACTAATTGCATAAGCAATAAAACTTGAATCCAAAAACACTTCTTTAACCCTGCATTAGTCACCTCAGATTTCAAGAAATGTCTCGTCCCCTGGGGTGTTTAGACCCCCACACCACCAATAGAAAAATGTTTGTTACATTTATGTAAATTATTGTTGTACTGGTGAAAAAAAAACCCCAACAACAGACAGTCTCTGTTAGAATAGACATTAAATCAAAACTTGAACTGAAGATAGAATTATTCATTGGAATGAAAATTGTAATAAATTTCTTCTATAAACGTATCTTGTATATTGGAGGTGAACCACACTAATACAATAATTGAGAAAAGTTTTATTCATTGAAAATAACCACAATATATTTGCACGAATGGAAAAGGTATTAGATAAACTCCTAATTCAGTCAGTTATGTGCCATGCATAATACAGGCTTAGGCGATCATCTATCTTTTGATACATGACTGACAAGGCAGATTTTTCCCACAGTAGGTTGCCATTTCTCTCTGCGGTAGACCAATTGCCATCCAAGGCTATAGAACCTGGTCTGTCCTGCTATTTACCCATAGCTAGGGGTAGAAGAAGAGGATTCATACCTTTCCCAAGGGTATTAGTATGTAAGTGAATGTAACGAATTCGACTGGAATTTGAACTTGGCTCTCCGATTCCTCAATCCAAGCTGCTATCCATTACTCCACCATGCCTCCAAACTCATAATTACAGGACTGAAAGAATTATGAAAACTTACCTTCATTAGTCAGATGGGGTGATAAGACACCCTGAAGAAGGCAAAGCAATGTCTACCTCCCACAACAATTGTGCCACACTGTGTGCCACACACCTTCACTAAGTTAGGAGAGTAGTAGGAGGGAACGAGAGACAAGTTGTCAACTACAAATTATGATTACTTTAAAAATTTGAAGCTAACAAAACACACCCCATGTGACTAACACAAGGTTTAATGTTGAGAAAAATGTTGGATATGTTTTCATAAAAGTTTTCTCACTCTCTCCTTTTTGTATCTTGAATTTGAGCAGATGAATTCTTCTTTTATCCAGTGTTCTCCCTAATCTTAAGTGACCCATATATCAGGTCATCCCATAAGTTCTGTCCGAATTTTGAATAAAGAAAACAAGTGAGCAAATGTTACATTTAATTACAGATTCAATCAACAATGTATTTTCCCTGATTATCTATGACTTCCTTCTATCTATTAACAAGCTTACTAATTCCATTACTGTAAAATTCTTTTGGCTTTGATTCGAAGAACTCACAAATGTAAGTTTTAACCTCTTCCTGTGTTACAAAAGCTGTTTCTTCCAAATGATTCTGTAAGCTACGAAACAAATGGTAGTCTGAAGGAGTAAGGTCAGGAGAATAAGGTGGATGAGGAATTTTCTCCCAACCAATTGTCCTGATGAAACATCACCCGTTTTCGATTCACTAGAGCAGGTCTTTTTTTCCTCAAAGCTTGGTTCAAACGCTCTAATTGCTGACAATATATTTGAGCATTAATTGTTGCATTAGGTGGTAAGGATTCAAAGTGGATTATTCCTTGGCAATCCCACCAGATTGAAAGAAGAACCTTTTGCCCATGAAGTTCCCTTCTCGGCTGGGGTCCTTCCCCTTTACCAAGCCACTGTCTACGACGCTTAACATTTCGATAAAAGATCCATTTTTCATCGCCAGTCACAAGTCTATCCAAAAAAGTTGGCGAGAATGGAGAGAAGAGCAGATGTCAAGTTGGGATTTGAGGTTGTTTTCAGACAATTCATGAGGCACCCATTTTCCAAGTTTAGGAACTTTTCCAAGTTGTTGAAGATGACGATGAACAGTTGTATGGTTTGAACTGAGAACCACTGCCAATTCCTCAACTGATAAAGCAGGATTTTTTTCAAGGGCTGCTTCAAGAAGCTTTTCATCAAACTCAACTGGACTTCCGGTTCGATCTTCATCTTCAAGGGTGAAATCTGCACCTCTGAATTTTGCAAACCATCTTCTGCAAGTTCTTTCATTCACACATTCCTCTCCATAAACTGAGTGAATGTTTCTAGCCGCTTCGGCTGCTGAGTTTCCTTTCTTGAACTCATAAAGCCTTATGTGACTCAAATGATTCTTGGGTACTTCCATGTTAGCAGGGTTTTAATCAAACAAAATTTAATTTTATTGTTCTCTGAAATAAAATTTGATCAGTTTAAATGCATCTAAACATAAAAATAATGTTCAGCTCCATTAGACATTATAAAATACTCTTTAAATTTCGTTCATTTTAACAAAAAGTTAAAATTCGGGCAGAACTTATAGGATGACCTAATAGATGTTGATGTAGTTGAAAATTCATATTTCAGAATTGCTTCCAAAATTTTAAAGCCGTTTTGATTATAACTGATGTAGATATCAATAGAAACAACTTGTATGTCTGTGACCCACATAGACATTGATGCATTCATCTTTGTGTCTCTTCAGGAAAAAATTGATGCTTAATAAGATTTCTTTTTACCACCCTTCCTATTCCCCATTCTGTCATCCATTCCATAAGCTCATCAGGTAAGTGTCCTATTGTCTCTCTCTATCCATTTTGCCATGAAAATGTCCCTTTGAGTGTCAAATTTTCCAAGCCCTCTTTTTTTATTATGTGTCCTAGAAATTTCAGATTTCTCTTTCTGATTCTAAGTAGAATTGTTTATTTGGCTGCATTGCTCGCACACTCCATTCATGTCATTCTCAGCATCCTCCTGCAGAATGAAATGTCTCTTGCTTCTAGTCTTTTCATCTTTTAGGAAATATAGGAGGATTAATATTAAATGGCAGTTCAACATACTTTTCTTGTTTCTTAATACTTTTAGTTTTTGGAAGGCATCTTTTGCTATTGCACATTTTGATTTGCATTTTGACATCACATTTTCTATCCTCTGTTAAAACACTTCCTAAATATTTAAGCATCTGTACTCGCTTGATTTTAGCATCTTCAATTTCTTGGCCTTTTTCTGCTGTTGGCAACCATAAATTTTGTCTTGTGAGCACATGTAGCCAGAAAAGTAGCTCCATGTTACATGTGCACTGATTTGTCATTTGACAAAACAATCATGCAGCTTTCTGGGACCAAAAAACATAGACATCACAACAACATATGCAAATTCTCAGAACAATTAATAGTTGATGCCCCAAGGGAATAGAAACCTGTTGTTGTTAGCTGAATGGCTGTAAGATTTCTGGTGTGGAAAGCAGGTTACAGCTACTGACAAAAAACATTGACCACTCTTAAAGTCTTGCAGTATTGCAAAGAATTTTAGGATAATTATAGGATCATAAATCCGTTGTTATCAAAGAATTCAAACAAAGATTTGCCTGACTTGTACTGCTAAGCTATCCCGCTGCCTATTATTGAATATTGGCTTTTAATAACCAAAACTTGTGTAGAGAGTTGTCTAAAATTTTGCTCCCATCTTGTACAGCCATGTGTGAACATGAACCCCACTTGGCAAATAATTGTTGATTTTCATTCGTTTGGAGGGGGGGGGGTCTTTTCTTTGCTTTTTTTTTATGTTTTTGTTTATTTTTCTTCAAGGGTCAAAGGTTTGATCAACCTATCACCAAGTATGGCTGACCTGCTTCAAAAGTGTTAAAAATAGAGAACAACAAATTTTGGTTGCTCATGTAATTCTAGTATCTACAATAGAGTTCGGTTGGTCATTTGGTCAGTTTTTAAGATGTCGGTTGGGCTAAAGATTTTTCAACACTCGCTCATATTTTCATGAAAATCAATCACTCCCTTTCTCTCTCTCGCTACCCTTTCTCTCTCTCTCGCTCCCCTTTCTCTCTCTCTCGCTCCCCTTTCTCTCTCTCGCTCCCCTTTCTCTCTCTCGCTCCCCTTTCTCTCTCTCTCTCGCTCCCCTTTCTCTCTCTCTCTCGCTCCCCTTTCTCTCTCTCTCTCGCTCCCCTTTCTCTCTCTCTCTCGCTCCCCTTTCTCTCTCTCTCTCGCTCCCCTTTCTCTCTCTCTCTCGCTCCCCTTTCTCTCTCTCTCTCGCTCCCCTTTCTCTCTCTCTCTCGCTCCCCTTTCTCTCTCTCTCTCGCTCCCCTTTCTCTCTCTCTCTCGCTCCCCTTTCTCTCTCTCTCTCGCTCCCCTTTCTCTCTCTCTCTCGCTCCCCTTTCTCTCTCTCTCTCGCTCCCCTTTCTCTCTCTCTCTCGCTCCCCTTTCTCTCTCTCTCTCGCTCCCCTTTCTCTCTCTCTCTCGCTCCCCTTTCTCTCTCTCTCGCTCCCCTTTCTCTCTCTCTCGCTCCCCTTTCTCTCTCTCTCGCTCCCCTTTCTCTCTCTCTCTCGCTCCCCTTTCTCTCTCTCTCTCGCTCCCCTTTCTCTCTCTCTCTCTCGCTCCCCTCTCTCTCTCTCTCTCGCTCCCCTCTCTCTCTCTCCCCTTTCTCTCGCTCCCCTTTCTATCATTTAGGTGTAATCTTTTTTGTTTTAATAGATATTATCTTTGAATTAATTTACATTTTAAGCCATTATCAAATCAGTGCTTGTGTACCAATTACACATGCCAGCCCAAATAAATTATGTCCTTCAATTCAAAGCTTGAAATTGAAAGTTGAAAAATTCACTCTGACAATTTGGTGGAAAAGAGTAATATCACAGGTAGGACATGTAAAAATAAATGAAAATCTGATTTTGTCTGATGATTACTAAGAGCAGAACCCTAAATATCCAGAATATTTTTAGATTTATAATAAAAGAAAAATTGATAATTTGCTTTCTTTTGCAAGAAAACCTATTGCAAAATGTATCAGTTATGCCTAGAGGGTATATCTCCCTCTGCCTCACAAAAAAATATGTAATGGCCTATTCTTAAAAAATGTTGTTGTACGATCATTGGTTATTCAAGCCAAACACTCGGGAGTTAATGAGGATTCACCATCTTAACATAAACACATAAAAATAGATTTTAACTTAAAATATGTTTCATTCAGTTTGCATTGAAAATCAGGAAGAAAGGGATTGTCAGTGGTCAGGAATGAATGTAAGCATTACTCATAGAATAGGGCTATTACATGTATAATGGAAATGCATTGCTAATGATTTTACTATGAAAATATATTGAAAATCAAGAAGGGATTGTCAAGGATGAAGGCATGCATGTGCAATTGTTTTTTGTTTTTTCCCTTACAGCATTATGTTGTTCTTATTTAATTTTAATAGATCAAATGTTCTGCAATAAGCTTTTTTCATCAGTTTTTTTGTCTAATACACAAATGTTTAAAGTATTGAACTTTAAGCTACCTTGCAAAGAAACATGGTGCAGGGAGGTGTGAATTCATGCCTTCCTGAAGGACATTAACATGGGAATAAACAGATGACAATTTTTCGACAAGGAAATATTCTATAAAGTATAAAAATAACAAATGATTCCATTTTCGGAACTTGTTCAGAATTTCTCTTCTATCAAATGGAACATCATTATTTCATCTTTTTATTCTTTTGTTTTCTACTTGCAGAAAACGCAGCTTGAAATCGTAAGCTTTACCATTTTAGTTGCAGCAATGGAAGCCACATTAATTCTGACAGGCTTTTTGTTTATTTTTTATTTTCAAAATTTGTTTTTGTGTTTTCTTTGATTTTGAATTTCTGTCACAAATACTTGTTCAATTGAAGTGATTCCATTCGTAATATCTTTGAGATTTCTTGAATGCGATAGTTATTGCTATTGTTGTTGTAGCTGTTTTGGTGCTCTTCAGAAACTGTGGCCATTTTCTTTGCCGCCAGACCAATATTACTTATGTGCCAATTTCTGCTCTGAAATCTTTCAGCTTAAGTTGACAGAGAAAAGATTAATGTAATAACGGCTCATCTTATTTCGACTTCAGCTTAAATAGGGACGTTGGGAAAGCAACAATCTATATTTCTTCAGAATATTCCTCTAGAATGTGTGTCAATTTTTCAAACTGAAGAATTGTTATTTCCATTACATTTATGCATCTCATGTTGTCCATAATCGTCATTGAGTTATGGCACCATTTTATACACTTCTGAAATAGAAATTCTTCCTCTTATGACTTCCTCAGACTGTAATTGGGGCAAATTGGGGTTGGGTGGGTAGGGTAATGGATATTGGCATAGGAGAAGGAAGTGGGAGATCCAAATTCTAGTCTGGTTCATTATATTTATTTATACCCAAATAGAGTCTGTCTGTATTTCTGAGATGAGGTATTATGTACAGTATTTACATTAGTCGGACTATTGTCCTCATCTTTGTCGCCATATTTGTCACAACGTTTCGGCCGTTGTACGCTCCGGCCTTCTTCAGGTGGTTGGAATTTCGAACTGAACCCTTTATTTCGATCACTGGGGTAAACTGTTCTAGTTCCATGTGCCATGTTTGACAGATGTCGGTTATCAGTTATCTCCTGCTAATTTTCCCTCTGAAAGTTCTCCACTGCCTTAACCGGGTATTGAACTTACACTCTTTGGGTCCTGTCACTGGATCTAACCAACGCCTTTATCCTCAAGGACACATGGCACAGTGGATAAAGGCGTTGGTTAGATCCAGTGACAGACCCAAAGAGTGTAAGTTCAATACCCGGTTAAGGCAGCAGAGAACTTGGAGAGGGGAATTAACAGGAGATAACTGATAACTGACATCCATCAAACATGGCACGTGGAACTAGAACAGTCTACCTCAGTGAGCGAAATAAAGGGTTCAGTTTGAAATTCCAACCACCTGAAGAAGGCCGGAGCGTACAACGGCCGAAACGTTGTGACAAATATGGCGACAAAGATGAGGACAATAGTCCGACTAATGTAAATACTATACCCAAATAGCTTTGGAAAAGGTTTAAATCCATTTCCCCCTCCCATTATAGGTGGGATAGGACTTATATCTAAAAAAATAATTTTTATTCTCAAAATTTGTTAATGCAACATTCACTCACAAAAAAAATGTAAAAAATTATTTTTACATTCCAAAATGTTTTGGCTTTAAATAAAGCAAAATGGATTGATATGCCGTAAAGAAACAAATTTTCAACATTTTGATTTTTGATAGACATTTCATGGATTTTGTTTTCTTTGTGACTTTCTTTAAGCATTTAATTGTATCAGCTTCACAAAACCAATTCCTTAAAAATGATTTCTACCAATTTTGATAAAGAAAGAGTATCACGATTACAAATCCTGTAACTAATTAGTTATAGGGCATCACATGCACTGCAGCCACAGTAGGAGTGGTGTGTCTTGGACAAGATAGCCGGATAGAGCCCAACCATCTCCAGGTTAGCTTAAATTCAATTTTCCTTCTCCTAGACTGGCTACCAACCAAGGCTATAGGACCTAATCTGTCCTGCTATTTACCAATAGCTGGAGGGTCAGAGATAGATTCATACCTTTCCCAAGGCTATTAGCATATAAATGAATGTAATGAACTCGACTGGAATTTGAACTCAGCTCTCTGATTCCTCAATTCAAGCTGCTAACCGCTACTCCAACATATCTAATATAAAGAAAAAGTATGGTAATGGTAACATTAACTGTTTCCTTATAAGGAAAGAGTTAACATTCATTGGCCAAGCAACCAGTACTACTTATGGTTGAAAATTATAAAATCTTTCTATTAAAATAATTTTCAGGAAAATACATTTCTCAAGTCTACTATTATTGATCTTTCCAGTATTGACAGATGGGGGAGGTTTCCTTCCTAAACTTTTGTTTGAAGTAGTGTGGAATATCAACATCTTGTCATTTTTTTTTTTTTTTTTTTTTTTTTTTTTTTTTTTAAATCATTTAATTCCAAGAAAATGTGATAATGCTGTTGAGAGACTGGCCATGATTAAATGTAAATAAATGACAGAAGAGCCCAACAAACAAAATTGACTAAATTTGCAATAAACAACAACAACAAAGAAATGGAAAAAGAAAAGTGGGGGTCAAAAATAATGCAAAGCAGCAGTAAAATGGTAAAAAATTTATAAACTAGGAATTGGGCTTGACACACAAGAGTAAGTTTGGATGAATTTGTCAAATATTTCAAGATATATTATGGGAACACCAGGCCAGATATGGCAGCAATATTCAATGCGTCAACAATGTGCAAGAAGCTCTTTGCGTTACATGTGCCATCCATTTTAGCTGTTGCTGCTGTTGAAAGTCCTCAAGTAATGTAGTTTGTTATTTGGTGTAGGTTTTTTTTCTGTGTAGCGCCAGTCCATTAGATTTAAAAAAAGGATGGTCCTCACTAAAACCTACAGGGTTCATTTGCTTGAAGCCATTTTTAACCATTAAGCTGAGAAAGTAGTTGTATATAAGTGATAGTCTAGACATGTCCGGGTTCATTGGACACCATGAGTGACTTCCACATGATTCTCTATCTGATGAGACTATTTAAGAATGACTCAAGTTCTTTGGTTAATAGTTTATTTTTGGAGCATTTTGTAGTTCTGACAAAAACTACTTTTAATGCAGCCGATTCTATGTTCAATTTCCTTATCTGCTTTACTAAATTGATCCAGTGAGATTGTGATAGTATCAGTTCTCCAATATGGCAGCAAATGCTGGACGATCTCCTCCCAGATGAAGAAGATACTTGAAGAAACAGAAAAGTGGTTTTACAGAAGGATACTGGGACTATCATGGCTCAAATATGTGAGCAATGACAAAGTTGTAGAGAAAATGAAAAGAAAAAGGAAACTTATGCTTAACATCAGGAAGATACAGTTGGGGTATATAATGAGGAAAGGCAGCTTGGAAGATTTGATACTCACAGGACAGATTGAAGGTTAAAAATGATGAAAACAACACAGCCTACCTAGCGAGGTTAGGTGAATGGATGGCAGATCAGGGTTTTGGAGAGATGACAAAAGTTATTAAGAGCTACAAAGGACAGGAAATTGTGGAGAGCCATCACTGCTTTCATTCCATTTCCAGAATAGCTTATCTGATATGGGGTACCAATTATAAGATCATCATAACATGAAATGTTGAATGACACAATCACTTTTAATTATCTTTATTGTGATTACTGTAAATAGGACTTGAATGCCGAAGAAAGTGATTGACTTCGATGGTGTTTTGAAAAGATTAAAAATGCAAAGAAATCTTATCAGGATAATTAAATATCAGCCATTTCATCTTAATCATTTCAATTGGTTTATTCTCCAGTCATCTGCAGGTGACATTAACAACTCTTATTAATTTACTTCAGAACAATTTACAAGAAAAAAAAAACTTTACAAAAAGGTTTTAAATTCTAGTCTTTATTTTGATAATTATATCTTAAAGTTAAAAATGTATTTTTAATACTGAGTGATAAAAAACTTTTTTTCTTCATGAACCGAGATGAATTTGGATTGCATTTTCAAAACCTATCAAGCTTAAAACAAAACCTAACATTTTGGAAGTTGAATTAATGCTAACCAATGTGCTATGGCTAGAATCTTCATGACTTTTGCAAAGAATTCCTAGAAGATTTGTTTGTGCCAAGAATTTCTATACATTTTCCTTTATATATTTTTGTTTCAATATTTGGTTTATTTTGAAAGTCAATCAGCAAGACGCAACTGAAAAAGAAAATCCAGAATAGCATAGCAAATCAACTTATGCGAGTTAATTTGATGAATCTTGACAGGAAATAAATTTTGGCAATTAATTTGTTGTTCTGTTTTAATATTCCATTCAGCAACTTGTTTGGATCCAGTGGTAAATTTCAATTATAGATAAATTTGCATCTTTCTAGTCTATAGATTAATATTCTTTTTTATATAGTAAAAGATCATTTAGAGATTTATGGAGAGAAAAGACGACAGCAGTCATCAGACTTTGTGCAGTAGAAATATTGTAGCAATGTCTATTTGGCAATTAAAATGTCAAAATTGTTACTGATAGAATGTTTTTGATGGTGCATCAACCCCTATCCTCCATTTTATGCTTAATATTAGAATATCATGGAATTAGTCTAAGTACAATTACGTGTAGCCTACGGTACCTGGGTAAACTCTAGCCTACCAGATTCCTCAATATTGCAACTCTCTCTTTGATCTTGCAACATTGTCTTAATTTTTTTTTTCTTATTTAGGTGGTGAGGTATATATTGCATCAAATCTAGCACTTATACATTTTGTGTGTGTGGATGTGTATAGTTTAAAATTTGCTATATATATATATATATATATATATATATATATATGTATGTATGTATGTATGTATATATAAGCAAATATGTGGGTATAGATCCAACAGTATGAGGAAAAATATGGAAAAACAAAAAAATCTGAATATTCAAGTTTACTGTTTTTAATGTTATTTCAATGTCGACGTCAGACGTTTTGGTCTAATAAACTCTATTTTAGGAATACGTTTTCACAACATCGCCGACGTGATCGCATTTCAAAACGGAACGCTGATCTTAAAATTCAGTCATTTTGTTTTGATTATTCTTATGTCTATCGTCTTTTCATGTTGACTTGAATATCATCCAATTTTAATTATGTTTTAATAACTATGTCCTGAAGAAGGTCTACTAGACCGAAACGTCTGACGTCAACATTGAAACAACATTAAAAACAGTAAACTTGCATATTTGGATTTTTCGTTTTTCCATATTTTTCCTCATATATATATATATATATATATATATATAAAGAAATATAGTTTTAAGGTGTGCTATATATTCTCCCTACAAATTCTTCCTATTTCAGATACATAGATGACTCATTATTAATATATCCAAAAAACACCAATTTAACGGATCTTCTCTCCAAACTTAACAATGTTGAACCTACAATAAACTTCACTTTCGAAACTGGAACCAACTACACTCTTCCGTTCCTGGACGTTTTGTTACATAGAAATAATAACAAACTCGATATTGACATTTACAGAAAGGCTACAAACAAAAATGATCTGATCAGTTTCTACTCAAACCACTCTTCTAAAATTAAATCTGGAATCATTATAGGTTTCTATCTGAGAGCATTAAGAATCTGCAGTCCCCAATATTTACTTAAAGAAGAAACGTACATAGAAAACGCATTCAAAAACCTACAATACCCATATCATTTCATCCATAACGCAAGAAGAAAAGAAATATACAATCGAAACAAAACTAATAACATAATCCGCAATAGTAAATTACATGAAAACAGATACATTATACTACTGACCAACTGTCATGTCCACTATCCAGAATATCCTATCCTATCTAAATAATCTTAAAATAGTCACAAACACTTCCAAAACCATTATTGATATACTCAGATCCTCAAACACTCATTGCAATAATATTTCTGAAGCAGGCATTTATAAAATAAATTGCCAAAACTGTTCCTCCCAATATATTTGAGAAACAAGTAGAAATTAAAAAAAAATGCATTTATGATCCCAAAAGAGACCTCACAAAAAACAACTTAGCTAATGCACTATTCATACAAAGAAAAAAATTCAACCACAATTTTGTTTTTAAAAATGCTACACTCATAAAAAAAAAGAAAAGAAAATAACTCACTCAGAAGGAAAATCCTCGAGAGTGCCGCCATTGAACATTACCCAAATATTAATCTACACCCAGGCTTTTTCCCTATTTCACCTTTCTTAACAGAATTACTTCTCTCCCAAACAAACGTACACAACAATATCGTGAAATCAAAAGAAAGTGGTTGAATCCGTCAACACAAAAATAATATCTCCTCACGTGACAGTAATTGACATAATTTTCAGTTAACAGTATGAAAATAGCATTCTCTAAATTCTTCCAGTTGCTAAGGACATTTTGTTTTTGTTATTATTAGTTACTTTGTTTAAATAAATTCATTTCGTTTTTTACCTTGGGAAAGTCCACATTGGACGGAATGCGTCAGCAACTATTACAGTTTTCCTATTGTCATTTATATTTATTGTCTTTTCTACAGGTTAACTCTGAGAAAAATTTATATATATATATATATATATATAAATGGAATATGTGAAAACCAGTTGGCTGTTTAAATTTGTATTTCCTTGTTGATCTTCTGCTTTCAATGAGTTTTATCAGAACATTTGAAAAATCTAAAAAAAAAAAATGTTACCATGGCAACCCTGCTAGTTAAAAATACTGTGTTTAATTTGCAAAATTTCAACAGTAAATAAAATTGAAAAACGATATCTGTGAACAAATCAATGAGATTTTCTCATATGTAGGAAATCTGTTAAAATGTAAATATGGTGATTTGATATTGGAAAATGATTATGATAGTAATAACATTTTTTTTTTCCTGAGATGTTTTTTTTTTTTTTTTCATTCAGAGCAAAACATCAACAAGGAAAAAAATCTTTCTTTAAACAACTACTCTCTGGTCATGAATTGCTATACAAGACCATTACCATTTTTAGCACTCTGTAGATGATTATATCCACCAAGCAAAATGTTAATCCTGCCAATGCAAGTTGAATTTGAATTTCTTGTTTGTGTAATCATATCCTTCTATGACAACATCTAAAACAATCTTGACTAAAATTGTGAGCCAGGCTACTGCAATTTCAAATATATAGAACTAATATATAAAACATATTTTGAAGGGATTACGTTTACAGTAAAAGGGTAAGTAATATTTATAAATGATACAGAGTGCTAAATGTTAATGTTTTATTTTGGTAAGTGTATGAAGTTTATTAAACTATAAATAATTACAGCTTACAGCCACATCACATTGAAACACTGATTCCTGTACAATCACCAAAGTTAAGCATCATCAAGTTTCATCAGTATCTAGATGGGTGACTGCTTGGGAATACCAGGTGATGTAATTTGGGATGTATGGGTGGTGTAATGGATAACAGCTCAGAATTGTTCTAATTAGCATTGGGTTTGTTGTATACATGTAAATAACCTCATGAATTTTATTAATCCACATATTCTCCCCCAGCTATGGGTTAATTAGTAAGATGTATCCCTAAAGCATTATTATCTTTTAAAAAAATTCTTACAATCTAAAAATATCTTCTGGCTTTCAATAACGTGCAAAAAGTTGATAATAATTACACTATGGTTTACGCCTGGTAGTGGCCTTGTTCCTTTTTACCCATACTGCTATGTTTAACCACTTTCACCCCAGCCCCTCAACCTCTGACGTCTTACTCTCTGGGTTGAGGTGTCTACTCGGTCTTAACCGAACTTAAGGGAGTGACCGTAGGTCCCCGGAGCATCCGTAGATCATTTGACTGGTTTAATCCTGCGTCCTGGCCACGTTGTGTTTGGTTTGATCCAGAAAGCAGAAGTGATGTTCATCCATTCATGGTCGACTGAAGATGTAGACATGGCTGGAGAGTCTGTGCTAAGAAATTTAGAATGCACCAAAAAACTATATCTATCTGCAGAAAGCCGGACAGACAACGATTCAATGGTTGAATGGTTAATGTCTTTTATATAGCAGAAAAGAGAAAAGAAACGGGTTACAGAAAAGAAAGTAATTGACGTAAAAATTCATACACTGGATACTAGACAAAGATTGGGTTGTGATTAGCTTGTTTTTAAATCGTCTCAGAACGATATGCAACTTTTGATTATTATAGCATGTTCGATGTTTCCGTTTCCAGTGGTAGTAATAATAGTAGCAGTAGTAGTCTTAGATATTGAAGGAGTAATTTGCTTCTTCATACGTATATCAACAAAATATGTAAGTGGGCGCCTGGCTCCAACCTCTGACATCACTCCCAATCTCTGACCTCTCTCTCTCCAGCTCAACTGCACTCGACGTCAGACCAGCCAACCACTCTGTGCCTCTTCCATTTGTCCTCTTCCGTCAGCCTTTCCCATCGGTGACACGCCGACCAATTGCAGCCTCTCCAGTCCCTTCAAGAATTCTCTCCCGACTGCCACTTTTTCAGCATAACTACGCGTTTATATAGATAAATCTGATTGATCATAAATCGACCCTTGGTCTGCACAATATTTTCATGAGTGTTGCTGTCAACCCAAAACCATGTGAGTTTCAAAGATATCATAGCCTGAGTAAGCTCTATTTCAAATTTTAACCGATAAAAATTATCTGAATCATTCTCATTGTCTCTGCAACGACCCAATTCCAAATGGGTGAGATCAAATTTCCATCAGTAAACAAAATTGTTCTGATCTAATTTTGTTACCTAGATTCGCTCCAATTTCAATAAAAAAAATGTGTGTGGGTGTGTGTTTCCCAAACTCTCTTTTCTGTCACACTGTGAGACATTTGTAGATCAATGTCAAATATCCTAGAATGGATGCAAATGTACATCAGAAGGGATAACCCAACGTGCCACAAGACATACACGTGTACCATGATGGTAAGCATAAGCTAGAATTTATGAAAAGTAAAAGCAAAATATTTCAGTCTAATGGAAAAAAATTAAAAAATAGCCATAGTTATGTCCTATCAATAAACTATCTTTTCAAGATGCAGATGATCATGACTCTCCACAACTTCCTCTCTTTTGTTTTCTGTAATACTTTCTTCTTTTTCCACTATTAACATTGTTCAAACTGTTGTCCTCCTCTTTACACTTTGCCTATTGAGACAGGATTCTTTTTTTAAAGACAGTTTTGGAAGAACAGCTGATTGTGATTAAGAAACTTAATATTAGCTGTTTCCTTATAAGAAAACAGTTGACATTCAGTAACTAAGCAGCCAGTATTTCCTTCATGTGAAATTTTTTAAATCTTTCTCTTCAAACAGTTTGTCAGGAAAATAGATTTCTCGGGTCTAGTAGCTATAATTGCTCTTTCCACTATTGATGGGAATTTCCTGTCTAACATTTTATTTGAAGTAGTCAGCATTTTGATTATTTTGTGTCTGGCAAGAGGTTGTAAAAGTGAGTTTCTTTTGTTTAAAAAAAAAATGCACTTGACTATTTAAGAAATAAAACAAATAGGCTTTTCTCTGGCATCAAGAAATTTTATAAAATTTGTAACTTAAAGGAAATTTACATTGACAAAATATGTAACACCTTTTAATGACTGTAAAGTTTTTATGAAAATCCTTTTGTAAATTTGAATGTTGATGAATCTTAAAAAAAAAAAAAAAAGAAATTTGGCTAAAAATTTAACTTCCTTTGTTAGTTTCATGAAGAATTGTTTACTTCCCCGACCATAACTGGATTTTAAAATTCTTTTCCTTCCCAAGACAAAGAAATTGACAAATCCAGATAAATTGTTTGTTGGTCAGAAGAAGGTTGAAATCTTAAAAGAAAAAAAATGGTTGTTTTTTTTTTTTTACACAATTCTTTAAAGATCAATCTGAAATCAATTGACTAATTTAACAAGGTTTTTTTTCTTCCTCAAAATGATGAAAAAGATCATAATTATCCAATTAGAGGATTATTCAGGCTTCCTTTCTTACTGTCTTTTTTTTTTTTTTTTAAATCTGATAGACTAGCAAGGTTATCTGTTACTGCCTGGGTCAAATCATTTCCTCCTGGAATTATAACCTTAAATTTGCAAAAAAGTATTTTTAGATATCAGTTGTTTGATTTTTAACCTTTAGCACTCTGTATGTAGGTGACTTCATTTGTCAAACAAAATGCTTGTATGGCCACTGTATGCAACTTTGTTCATCAGACAATAGTGTGCTTGAATTATACACTAGTGTTGTCATATCCTACTATGGCAACAGGAAAATGACTAACTGAAAAAATTTTCCCTTTCCTCTTTTTCCCTTTGCTTTCCCCTTTTTCCCTTTGCTTTCCCCTTTTTCCCTTTTCTTTCCCCTTTTTTCTCTTTTCTTTCCCCTTTTTTCTCTTTTCTTTCCCCTTTTTTCTCTTTTCTTTCCCCTTTTTTCTCTTTTCCCCTTTTTTCTCTTTTCCCCTTTTTTCTCTTTTCCCCTTTTTTCTCTTTTCCCCTTTTTTCTCTTTTCCCCTTTTTTCTCTCTTCCCCTTTTTTCTCTCTTCCCCTTTTTTCTCTCTTCCCCTTTTTTCTCTCTTCCCCTTTTTTCTCTTTTTCTCTTTTCTTTTCCTCTTTTCAAAGCAATTCATCCCAAGCAAAGTAATAATGCCACTAAGATGCAAGAGACTACTGGAAGTGAAAAGGAACAGGAAACAAGGGATAAACCTCTACTCCTCTTCAAAAGACTGGTAAATAGGCAAACCTGGGACTTGATTTTTTTTCATATACATATATATTTCACATATATAGGTATATCTAAAAGCAACTAATTTCTCATGAAATTGTGCCCAGATTTATAGGAATGTTTTCATTTATTATTTTTTATAGAAAATCTGATTTTTAAATTTTTATATTTTAACCAAAAAGAGACTCAGGTTTTAAAATTTGATTTAATGAAATTGCCTGAAAGATTAATGTGGCCTAAAATCAATACAGAAGTCACGAAAACTGTAAAATTATCAAACATTTCTTTCTTTTTGTTTTTGACAAGCAATCATTTGAGAAGATCAGTATCCTAAATATCTGAAAGGAACAGCAAGAACTGTGGTCAGAATTTGTTTGAAAAGTTTTGATATGTGCTACAAGTGGTTATTTTGCTGATTATTTACAAAAAAAATTGAAGTTGTTGATATTTTGGCATTTCATTTTTTGAATAATACCTGAAGATTATCGGTTAAAGTCCTGAGATAAAGAATCATTATTATTGCAGGAATTATTTTGACTATTATCCTCACTAGATTTTTTTTCATAATTTTAAAAAAATATTTCAAATGTAGAATAATTCTCAAATTTCTTTGTGAATGCTAGGCAAAAACGGGCACCAAAAAAGGAAAAAAAAAACAAAATGAACAAGAGGTTTCCTTCAGGGATTCCTATATGTGGCATACAAACTTTATGAAAACAAAATCAGACATGAACTCTACAAGACAGCAAAACGTTTCTGCTGGAATATTGTGCCAGGATGTTTACATCAGGTTCTACTGCAAAGATGGAGATTCTGCAGAGCAAATTGGTTGGTCCAGCATTTCCCATAAATGAAGCTGAGTTTGATTGCCAGAACAACAGATTGAAATCTTGAAACCATTTCCATGGTGCATTGTACTACAGAATGATGTTAGTCTTATAGAAGACGGGTTCCATGAAGAGGTGTACTTAGTCTTCAGTGCTTTCAAGGTGGGTTGTATACAACAAAATACCTTCCACATGAATGATTGGACTCTCAAACACTTACCCAGCTTGTTGTTTTCCTATTTGCACATCCCGGTGTCATTGCTTATGCAAGAAATCAATTCAAATGTACCTGGCTATCCACCATATATTCAGAAGAAAGTTTTACTCCTCAAATCAGGCAGACGTCTTATAGTCCAGTTCTAATGCCCTTGAAGATTCTTGTAATGATGGAAATTGTTTATCATACATCCTTAAATGGTCCTGCACTCTCTTGCATAACAAGGCCCAATGTATTCTCTATGATATGTTCCTTTTTTTATTGTCATTCTGCAATTTGTCTCAGATTAATCCAATAAGTACTCACCCCAACTAAACATGAAATATCTCTCAAATTCATCCACATTTATAATTGTGGTATTAAAACAAAATAAGACTGGCTTACTTGCTTATATATAACCAGAGATGTCGATAGGTGTGCATCCGTCCCTGAAACAGAGAAATCTTAAAGGACACCGTAACTTTTCTATCTGTGTGTCCCTTGGACACAGCTATAGTTTTCCATGAAAAGTGAGAGATTGCACAATGCCAATGTAAATAATATATTCGTCTCTGTAATTAAGCGCAAATCATTTGTCAAACGAACTATGTTAAATATTGATGGTAATTAATACATAGATATTTTATTTTTCGAAGCATTTTGTATGTAACATACATTTTCAAACTATGAGTGCAAAAGGTTTTTTAACTGACAAGGAGAAATTTGTATTTAACATTCAGTTCACTGTTCAAATAACATTTAATGGCGCAAAATGTCTTCACACAATAAATTTTCCTGCATCGGCTGCTACAGATTGTAGGGAGGGCAATAGGTTTTGTAATTTTAAAATTATAAACATTGAATTAATCATTTGATGTTATTTCAAATACTTTTTACTAGTTCTTCCTTTCTTTCTTTTATTTCATTTTTCCTTTCACTTCCCCTTTCCTTCCTTTTCCTTTCACTTCCCCTTTCCTTCCTTTTCCTTTCACTTCCCCTTTCCTTCCTTTTCCTTTCACTTCCCCTTTCCTTCCTTTTCCTTTCACTTCCCCTTTCCTTCCTTTTCCTTTCACTTCCCCTTTCCTTCCTTTTCCTTTCACTTCCCCTTTCCTTCCTTTTCCTTTCACTTCCCCTTTCCTTCCTTTTCCTTTCACTTCCCCTTTCCTTCCTTTTCCTTTCACTTCCCCTTTCCTTCCTTTTCCTTTCACTTCCCCTTTCCTTCCTTTTCCTTTCACTTCCCCTTTCCTTCCTTTTCCTTTCACTTCCCCTTTCCTTCCTTTTCCTTTCACTTCCCTTTTCCTTTCACTTCCCCTTTCACTTCCCCTTTCCTTTCACTTCCCCTTTCACTTCCCTTTTCCTTTCACTTCCCCTTTCACTTCCCTTTTCCTTTCACTTCCCCTTTCACTTCCCTTTTCCTTTCACTTCCCCTTTCACTTCCCTTTTCCTTTCACTTCTCCTTTCACTTTCCCTTTTCCTTTCACTTTTCCTTTCACTTTCCCTTTCACTTCCCCTTTCACTTCCCCTTTCCTTTCACTTCCCCTTTCCTTTCACTTCCCCTTTCCTTTCACTTCCCCTTTCCTTTCACTTCCCCTTTCACTTCCCTTTTCCTTTCACTTCCCCTTTCACTTCCCCTTTCCTTCCTTTTCCTTTCACTTCCCCTTTCCTTCCTTTTCCTTTCACTTCCCCTTTCCTTCCTTTTCCTTTCACTTCCCCTTTCCTTCCTTTTCCTTTCACTTACTCTGTCCTTCTTTCATTGGGCAGTGTAATGTGTGGGTGGGGCATGAAATAGACATCATTGTCACCTTACCAGACAAATTTTTCCTCTGTTTATTTTGTTTTTAATTTATTTTTGCATTTAATTCATAAAAATATTTGTTCTGTCATCGTTCTCAAAAAAAGATAGTTTTTTTTTTTAATAGACTTCTGATTAAGTGTAAATACTTTTTAGATAATTTTTAACTGCCGGTAATCTTTAAATAATTAAGAAAATATTCTTGTCATATAATATTTTATTGAATTTTACGTACTTTGGTTTTAAAAATCTTAAAGCTCTCACTCTTATTTTCTGAATGTTGTGTATGGTGATCCATATTTACAAAAATCAATGCATTTATACAAACACAAAAAATTTTTTTCAAAATTCTTTTTTAAAATATTGAGATTCAATGAATTGTACTAAACTTTTCCATTTATGATTAGTAAATATAGTTTTTACTTCATATCAGCTAACCTATGCAAAGTAAGACAGAATTTTAAGATTTAAAACTTTATAAATTAATTAAAATGAAAACAGTTCTTCTAAAAATTCATTATTCATTTAAAAAAAATTTTCTTAAGGCAATAGCGTCCATAATATATTCATAAATGCAATTAAAAGCTTTTGTAATTAAATGTCATAGTTTTATTGTATTTATAATTTTCAGTAACTATGGATCCTGTTTTACAAAAAGAAATTGATTTAAATTCTCCAAGGAGTTCTGCTTCTAATATAAACATAATTTCTCAAAATTTCATAAAATTAAATTGGGGTGGTGGAGTAACAGATGTAAGAAAAAAAAGAAAAAAAAAATTCTCAAATACTTTCATTTATTTATGAATAAACCTGAAAGTTTCATTAAAATTCAGCAGTTATTTGATTTTTGCAAGAATTGCCAAATCTGTTTTTTCATTCTTAATAATCACAAAGATTTTGATGATAAAACTTTGTTTTTATTAAATTTGGGGCATTTTTTTATCATGGTAGCCTAATTCTTTAGCAAATCAGTGGTGATACTGTGACTAAAGTAATGTTTTTGTTGATAGAATTATGTATTTTGTGATTCATTAATCAAAATTCTACCATACCAGAAATTAAAAAATATAAATAACTATATTAAATATATATAAATATACAATCATACATACATACATACATATATATATATATATATATATATATATATATATATGTATATATATATATACACACACACACATACATTTTTATTACTTCAAATATTATTTTAGTTGACACTTATTTGAAATAGATGCCCTGTTTTCATTTATTAAACAGTGTGTATTATGGCTATCGGCCTACCCATTCAAGAAATAATCTACAGGGAATTCTAAACTGAACCCTTTTATTTCATCTACAGCTGTTCTTGTTCCACTGCCCATGTCTAGGGACATCATGTCTAGTTCTTATTTCTAGATAGTTCAGTTATTTCTCTACCTGTTTTCACTGACTCCAAGTGGGCACTACTCAATCCAGGGACTGAACACAAAATTATTATGTCACCAAATTTACAAATCCTCTCTGTTACTTTCCCATTTTATAACTCTTGAACATCTGTCGATATTCCCGAGATGAGGTATTGTAACTATTTACACCATTTGGACTGTTGTCCTCATCTTCATTTTCATATTCATGATGTTTCAGCCATTGTATGCTCCACCTTCTACAGATTGTGTTAGAAATTTGAATCAAATGCTTTATTTTGTCCACTGGAGTAGATTGTTCTAGTTCCGCATGCCATGCCTTTTCTGGATATCTCAGTTTCAGTTATTTCCTTTTAAAAAGTAACTCAACTCTCCAAGTTTTTGTTCACTTCTGCTGTGGCCAGGTATTGAACTCGCAACTTTTTGGGTCAAGTCATTGGATTACTTCAACCAATGCTTTTATCCACTGAGCTATGTGTCCAAATTCCAATGTATATCACCTGAAGAAGGCTGAAGTGTACAATAACCGAAACATTGTGCAATAAAGTGTTGCATAATAAAATATCCTATCA
This sequence comes from Acanthosepion esculentum, assembly GCA_964036315.1. Lineage (NCBI taxonomy): Eukaryota > Metazoa > Mollusca > Cephalopoda > Sepiida > Sepiidae > Acanthosepion > Acanthosepion esculentum. The sequence goes on from OZ038515.1 coordinate 78,440,515, forward strand.
CCAAAAATAAGTTAGTGGAAATATTTTTAAAAAAAATTTTCGATAAGTTGGAATTCACATTGGTTATTTTTTTAAATCTGTTTCACCCCATACAAGGCAGTAAAGCCACTAAGACGCAAGGAGTTACTGGCACGTGGAAGAATTAGGAAACAGAAACGTTAATAATGAGTGAGAAGTAGAAAAGTTAATCAGGAGGACAGTAGATAGCGATTGTCATTGCATTTAAACTTTTGCAGGTTGGATGGAAAGCATAGAGCCGGAAGGGAGTTCCACAAGCTAAAAGTGCAAGAAAAGAAACTGTTTGCATAGAACTTACAGCTCGACTGTCAATTGATGAGATCTTGATGCCAGTCTAGTACTGCACTTAAATTTGTAGAGTCTATAGGATACAAATCCTATATCATTCCAACAAAATACTAGAAAACACAAAATAGATCTGCACACCTGCAAAATCGGATCAAAATGATTAAAAACATTTTTTCGCAATAAGGTGTGAAATTAATTTTCTGACCAATGAAAGAAGGTGATTTCCTAAACTGAGAAAAAAAGTAACGAGCCAGTGTGAAAAGGAAGTCAGCCATAAATAGACATTCAAATCAATCGTGGTCAGAAGGGTGCAGATATCAAAGAGGACATAGGACGGACAGTCAAAGTCCATCACTGACTCAACCCGGCACTAAGAGCAGAAAGTGGGGTAGGAAAGCAGAAAAACAACAACAACAACAACAAATTTACAACTGACTCCAAAAACAAATCCACCAGTACATTTTCCTCTTATCTTTTATTTCTCATTCACACTCTTTTTTTCAACTTAAATTGATCACCCCTTTTCCCTTTTTCACCAACTCTGCGGATAAAACAAAAAAAAGGAACAGACATTATTATCTCCGTTGAAAGACAGTGAACACATAATTTTTTATTCAAATCACATTTACTTAAATGACCTAAAAAAACATTTATCTTGTATGCAAACAGGAGACATTAATATACAAATTTGTTTATTCTGTATGAATGTTATTAAATTCTATTTTCTATTTTTCTACAAACATTCCTTATCGTGTTGTCTTTTCTTGAAATTTGCGTGTGTTTTGTGGACAGTGTATCCCGCATTAAATTCTCATTTAAATACGGGTATGCTGTACCCCACAAGTCTAAGTACCATAGTGAAGAGCTCATCTTAACACTTCCCATGAAAGTATTTATAGAAAAGGCACAGGGAAGCAACCTTCCAGTTGGATGGGAAACTGACTGAAGCCTTCAAGATAGAATGAATCTTGAAATGTTTTCCCAACAATGCTTACTTAATGCCACTTTTATTGTTATTAGGTTGGTGCAAAAATAATGTTGTTTTCTCACATGAAGTTGAACGTCAAAAAACATTATTTTTGCACCAACCTAATAAAACCTGAAAATTGCATTAAATAAAATCTGACAAAACATGATCAAAATCATTCTTGGATGAATATCAGAAAACAAAGAGGACCATACTTTCCATTGCACTTGATGTTCTTTTTCTTTCTATTGCACTTGATGTTCTTTTTCTTTCTTTCTGGAGTTTGTTTAGGGGTCCTCCCAACAAACATGTATATATGGACTTTAATTCTTTTTTATTAAATATGGGAATCCTCAAGGTATTTTATCTGTTACAAGAACTGTTCTTAATAATACAACAGCAGAAAAGAAATGCTTTTGTTTTATTTTTCAAAAAAAGGTCATTTCCATTGGCCATCCTGATTTGTGATATCCCGATGTTTAATCATTGTATACAGCTTGCAATCAGACATTCTGCAGTGCAATCTGTCCAAGAGCCAAAAAAAAACAAAGATAACAGCAGAAAATTGATTTTCATCATCAATTTTCTTGGATTTGAGTTGCTTTGGAAAATGTAAAACAGGAGAATATGACAAGAGAAATGAAATTGAGAAAAGATATTTATAAGTAATCATTATCAGTTCCATGACTCGGCCCACCTGAACACTTCTCTCCCCATAATAGTTTAATAGCCGGAGGAGTATTCAATCATGCGTCGGCCTGGTGGAGGCCATCTCTCCAATTCAAAAGTCAAACCTATGTCCTCTGACATGAAGGCGCATCTTGGTCACAAACATGTAGCAATTGGTTCCTTTGGAGGAAGTCCCACACACCCTGCCTAGCAATGCCCTGTCTTCACTGCACTGTGTGTGTGTGTGTGTGTGTATATATATATATATATATATATATATATATATATATATATATATACACACACAGTGAAGTGAAAGGGCATATGTTGAATTCGATGGGAGAGTCGTGTTTGTATAATATATATATATATATATATATATATTCGATGTATGAGGGTCAAGTAGATCAGTTCTTAGGAACCAACAGCCTGATACCACCAGATGAGATTTGATTATAGTGGTGAAGGTTTTGTGCAGAACCAACCATACTTTTTGAAGGGCCAAATACCGAGACCTGGTGCACTACATGCCACAAGGTCCCCAAACAACCCTCCGCAGGTTTGAATTCAGATTTGTTCTTCTCCTAGACTAGCTGCCATCCAAGGCTATAGATCCCAGTCTGTCCTGCTATTAACCCACAGCTGGAGGGAGAAGAAGAGGATTCACACCTTTCCCAAGAGTATTAGCACTTAAGTGGATGTAATGGATTCGAGTGGAATTCAAACTCGGCTCTTCGATTCTTCAATCTGAGCTGCTCTCCATTACTCCACCGTGCCTCCTCCTTTATATATATATATATATATATATATATATATATAGTTTATCCCCTGGTTGCTAGATGGCTATTGATTCAACTTCACATATCTTGGTTTTAATTCTGCAGAAAAGCCTGTTGGGGGGACCTGTTTAATTACCAATGACTCCAATTAATATAAGCAATGAATTATAAAAGCATTCATCAAAAACAATAATTTGGAATTAGTGTAAAAGTTATCAGATGTAAGTTCACAAATTTTGGAAAACGTTGCATTGATAATTTTTTTTTTTGTTCTTTGAAAATGTTTTTCCTGTTTAAGGACCAATGTTTCTATTCATCTGCAGTATTTGCTCAAGATATCTATTTTCCTCCCGCCCCTGGGTGGGTCTGTAAAATTAAGGAAACTCCAGGGCAAATCTTTGGTAAATATTGACACATAACAATATAATTTTTTTCTTAGACATTTCTACTGATAAAGTCAAGTTTGTGCTTGATTCTCAAGGAAAACATGAGGAAACAGGAATAGTCCAAAAGGCTGAAAGACAATGTCTCAAGAAAATCAGATAATTTACCAATTCCTAGATTGTGAAGATAGGCTTGATAATATTATCATCAAAACGTTGCTTGAAGCAGAAGACATCGTTTTTGTTTCTCCTCCTCCCTTTTATTCTCCGCCTCCCTTTTATTCTCCACCTCCCCCTCCCTTTTATTCTTCACCTCTGCCTCCCTTTTATTCTTCACCTCCCCCTTCTCCCTTTTATTCTGGTCCTCCCCCTTCTCCCTTTTATTCTGGTCCTCCCCCTTCTCCCTTTTATTCTGGTCCTCCCCCTTCTCCCTTTTATTCTGGTCCTCCCCCTTCTCCCTTTTATTCTGCTCCTCCCCCTTCTCCCTTTTATTCTGCTCCTCCCCCTTCTCCCTTTTATTCTGCTCCTCCCCCTTCTCCCTTTTATTCTGCTCCTCCCCCTTCTCCCTTTTATTCTGCTCCTCCCCCTTCTCCCTTTTATTCTGCTCCTCCCCCTTCTCCCTTTTATTCTGCTCCTCCCCCTTCTCCCTTTTATTCTGCTCCTCCCCCTTCTCCCTTTTATTCTGCTCCTCCCCCTTCTCCCTTTTATTCTTCTTTTTTCTCTCCTCTTGTTTTCCACTTGAAAATCATTCCCAGGTGTCATCAGGTTAGTTGGCTCATTCTAAAAGATGGATGTTATCATCAGAAAAAAATGTCAACAAAATTATTTTAAAGAAATTGGTAGAACCTGAAGACCACTTCCTCTGTTATTTGACATACTCCAACTTTCAAGTCATGGTAATCGGGTTGAAAAATGAACTCGTCACAGTGATGAATTAGGAAAAGTCTGAGCCACCGAGAGAAAGCTTACAATTTCAGGAAAGTGTTTCCCTTTTAAACTCTCTGTACATGATGGATGGGGTGAAGACTGCTAAATGGGGTTTATTCCTAAATTTAATTTTATTTACAAATAACGGAAAAATCAATTTTTAAAGAGAATCTATTTTACTGAAAAATAAATTTTCTACTCTTTATATACATCATGTTTGTACAATTTTAAATACTAAACTTAAAGAATAATCTGAAATGTTATTGGTCTTGACCTGGCATCTCTCCCTATCACAGTAATGTAGCTTCCCTGTGCTTTTTCTATAAATATTTTCATGGTAATTGTTCTGGTGAACTTTCTGTTATGGTATCTAGACTTTATGAATTTCAGTGCAGTAATAGATTGAAGGCATGGTCTCATCATTTTCCCATTGAAATGGTTAGATGTAACCGTAAGTTCTATGCTAAGAGTTTCTTTTCTCACACTTCTCGCTTGTGGAACTCTCTTCTGGCTTCTTGCTTTCTGGTCAACTTTGGTCTTCAAAAATTTCAATGCAATGTCAATCGTTATTTACATTATTCGAACTGTTATTCTCATTTTCACTGCCATATTCACAACATTTCAGCCATTGTATGCTCCGGCCTTCTTCAGGTGATTGGAATTTTGAACTGAACCTTTCATTTTGTCCACCGGGGTAGATTGTTCCAGTTCCACATGCCATGCCTCTTCTGGATGTCTCGGTTATTTCCTTTTAACTAAACTCTCCAAGTTTTTTGGGGGTTCACCACTGTTGTAGCCTGTTATTGAACTCGCAACTCTTTGGATCTAGTTACTAGATTTAACCAACATCTTTATCCACTGAGCCATGTGTCCTTGAGGATAACAGTCTGAATAATGTAAATAATCATAATACCTCATCTCAGAGATATAGACAGTTAATGTCAATTGTTATCTTATTAATTTCTGTTCTTTTATTCTTCTCTTTCCTTAATGTTTTTCTTATATTCTTTCATACTCAGTAATACCCCACTTCTTAGTGGCTTTGTGGCCTTGCTTGTGGTGAAATAATGAAAAAAAAAAAAAATGATTTTATTTAATATATATTTATTGTATGCTACAGGAGTTACTGAAAAGTTCTTGGCATCACTCACTTCCTAAAATCTGACCAAATGAGAAATATTTTCTTATATAAGAAACTGAAGTCTGAAAGAAGATCAAACACAGATTCCTGAAAGAGCAAACGATGGGTCAAGCTCCGCACTCCACCCAATATTCAACTGTGTGTATGGCAAGGAGAGTTGCATGATTTGAATTAGGCTTTATCTTTTTGAAAATCATCTTGCATTTTCTTTGGGATGATATAAAACCTGTGTATGTTTAGTCTCTGTCTTTGTCATAATCACAAAACCTCCATAACCCATTAGAATCATAGGCTCACCATATGAATTACAGCCATAGCAACAATGGATGTGTCTGTTCAGGCTGGTGTTTTCCTTCTCTTAGACTGGTTGCCACCCAAAACAAGTTAGCCTAGTCTGCTCTTCTATTTAAGCCAAAGTTGGAGAAAAATGGATTATTTCCTTTTCAAAGAGCATTATTGTGAAGTGTCCGAAATAAACTTGATCAGAATTTGAGCTTGGTGGGCCGCAACCCACACATCTATTCTCTGTCTATGAAACAACAACAACAAAGACTCCTTTTGTTTGTTTCTGCATGTGATCTTGGCCCAAATCTAAAAAGAAATGTTTATAAGCACTCTACTCTATCAATCTATATTAATTCCTAGAGCATCTGAGATTTAGAAAATCAGGATTTCAAGTTCCAATCTTCATATTTATTGCTTGTATGAGGACATTAGATGTGTGCCATCTTAAACTCTTTATTAAGACAGATTTTAGTTCATGCCTTTTTTAAGGGTGTTAATACAAAATATTAGTATGATATTGAGCATGAATTGGAAAATTTATAGAACTTCCAATTTTATTTTAATAAGGTTCTGATAATACTGAAAAAATTTGCTTTTGATAATTTTCGAAATAGGATATTAATAAAAAAACAGCATTGTACAATTTGTTACAACTACATCTAAAAAAAATCAAACTTAATCAATAAAAAAAAAAAAAAACAAGAAGCCAAAACTTGACGGAGGAATTTACTCTATCAAGTGCATTTGACAGAATGAATACATTGGAGAAACCTCAAGAAGTTTAAACAAAAGACTATGAACACAAAAGGGACATTTTAAATAACGACACAGAAAACGAATTAGTTGTTCACTGTAATGAAACTGACCACAATTTTGACATTGGGAATGCTACTTTGATTAAAAGAGAAAATAATCCACTGAGTAAAAAAATGTCTGGAAAGTGCTTTGATTGCTAATTCAGCCATGGTAAATTTACATCCAGGCTCTTGCAATATATCACCATTCTTGGTAGATTTTCTCTTGTGGGATAGTGAGGGGGAAAAAAGTTGATGAAAAAAAATAATAGAGATGAATTTGGCTAGATTGAAAAAATATTCTTTCAAAAGTTTTGAAACTACCAGCATCTCTCGTTTTGTGCACATGTGTAGATGTGGTAACATCAAAAAAAGTCCAATCCGATGAAATCCTAATGGATGAAACGTGTTACAAAAACTTTTTACAAATCTGTCATACTGTTTTTCTAAATACTGTTTGTTGATATATAAAATTATACAAAATTATATATTGTTATATCATAATTTGTTTGAAAAAAACTTTTTTTTTTTACAAAAAAAAAATTATATAATTTTTTTTTATTAATATCCTTTTGAACATTATCAAAAGCAAGTATTTTCAGTCTTATGAGAACCCTTCATGTTATAAATTATAGAGAAACCCCTTAAGTATACACTCTGTTAACATAAAAGTTATATTTGCAATATGAAGATTAGTAAAAAAAATGAATGAAAAAAATCAACTTCACACCTTAAAATTTGTACCTGGAAAAAAAAATCAATTTCTACACTTGTTATTGCGACCAGCTATTTGCATTTGTTAAGTGATTTTCTTTATGGAAGGAGGAGGAGGACGTGTTGACCCCCTAGTGTTTTTATAATTGGGAAGAGGAACCCATCCTTCATATTATTTATTTTTGACAAATTGCTTGAAAAAGTCAAATTTATTTGATAAAAGGTATTTTCTGTTCATGGATTGAATATTAATTCATATTTGTACTTTTTATGAAATTCTACTTAAAGATTCTTGGAGACATTTTAACAAAATTGAATCAATTCTTTTTGTTGTGGGGTTTTCAAATCAACTCTTATAGTTCGTTTATTTTTTCTGTTCTCCATATTTCCTAAATATGCAATTCCACAACTCTGAACCAAAGATTTTGTTTTTATTATTTCACAAATTATTCAGGTATGCATCCTCATTTTGTACATTCTTTTGCTGCTGTGTCCAATGGACATTTTTTAATATTTCTGGTAATCCATAACCTGACCTTTTTTCTCTTGCTTTTCGTATTAAAATTCACACAATAAAAGTCTTGTGAGACATTTAAAGTAGAGGTTTACTCTAAAGGATAAATGGTGTGTGTGTGATATGAATGTAAGAAAGATAAGGAGGCTACATAATGATTGACTCTTGACTTGAAGATGTTAAGAATGTGTTTCAGATAAGCATCCGTATATGTTTCACAAAATAGCTGTTTTTTGGGAAATAATCTGAGTGGAACTTTATTCTTACATTTGGAATGGTGGAGAAGGCTCCACAAACAAATTCTGGATTGCCTGTTGCATTATCCTGTCAGAATATCCCATCATTAAGATACATGGAATCTGGAATGTGAATAGTTACAAATTACAGAACTGTTACCAGCCTGCATGGTGCTTTATTACCAACCCCAGGGCTTATGACCCCATGGGATTTACATTTTGCTTGAACCCTACAATTATCCCAAAAGAACTTCTAAGTCCAATATACAGTCTTACAAGCCCCCTGGTAAGATGTTAGGTCTGGTGTTGTAGTGTCAACAAGGCTATACTGGTTGGTCTGGTCTCATCCCACAGACACTAAAGAATGCTGAACTGATATACTGGATATGTATGGTACCAACTGCATTGAATGTTGATGTGATTCAAGGCAGTGTTAGTTGTTTGTTGCCAGAAACATCTTTGGTCATTTTCTGTGATCAGCCACTACATTTTGTCTAGTGTGAGCAATAAGTCTTTTATTACATGTGACATGATAGGTCAAGGAATGTTAAATTTCCCAACTATTTCAGAAATGGAATGTTCATTCCAAATTTGATAATTCACCTTAAACTTGGCTTTGAGCAGTCCAGCTCACTTAGCAAATATCAGAGTACACCATTTTTTTTTTCTTCCCAGGCAAGACAATAATGCCACTAAGATGCAAGGAGTAACTGGGAGTGGAAGAGAATGAGAAGACTTTAGTGACGAAAAAGGACAATAAAAGAAGAGGTTTCAGGAAGACAGAAGATGGCGATAATGCCACTAAGACGCAAGAGGTTACTGGGAGTGAAAGAGAATGAGAAGACTTTAGAGAGGAGAAAGGACAATAACAGGATTTAAGAAGATAGGATTTAAATTTTTGAAGATCGTAGTTGCTAGGAAAACAAGAGACTGGAAGAGAATTCCACAGGTGAGAAGTGCAAGAAAAGAAACTATTAGAATAGAAGTTATAGTTTCATCTAGTTAATTCAAGAGTAAAATGAAACCTAATTGCCAATCTAGTAGTGCACTTAAATTTATAAAGTCTGAGTAGTAAGGAGGAAAGCTTATTAGAACAACTGTCATGAAAATATTTATAGAAAAGATGTATGTAATGTCATGGTGATGAGAAAGTGACTGCAGTCGAGATGTCAGGTTGATTACATTACAGATCCTTCCTTGGATTTTGTCAAGAATCCTGAGATGTATAGCAGGAGATCCAGATCAGATATGACAGCAATATTCAATGCATGGATGAATGGTAGATTTATAAATGATATAGTTTTGGTTATTTAATAATGACAAATTACAATAGTGCTATTACCTTTACATACTGATATGCAATGACTTTTGGCATCTCAGCTCATTAAATGACAAGTATCATCCCCTACCTGATTTCTCTCCTCTCACAGAGCACAAACTTTATAATAGCTCTCTCTTGGCTTTGGAAGTTTTCACTCATTAAATATCTTTACTCTCTGAAGGCTTACTGGTTTGGATAAAATTCCTGTTGTTCTTAAGAATCTGAACTTAGAGAGTTATCTCCAATTTTGGCAAAGTTGCTTAACTGCTGCCTGCAGGAGAACTGTTTCTGAAGTCTATGGAAGGTTTCAGTTTTATGTAATGTTTTCCAAAATGTGCTCATCCCCATCAAACCTTTTTGAGTCTATTATTTAACAAGAAATTTGATCATCTCAACAAGAACAACCTCCTGAGCAACAAACAATATGGATTTCACTGCTTTACCACCACTGCTGATGTTATTACACGTAGAATGACTGATGTGTTCAATAATAAATTCATCACAAGAGAAATTTCCTAAGGCTTTTGACAAGGTGTAGCATAAAGAGTTGCTACATAAAACTCCCCACCTATAGCATCTCTGGCAAAGTCTTTTCAATTACCAAGTCCTTTTTGACAGGTAGGTCCATGAATGACCAGTCCTCTGAAGCCTGTGAAATCAATGCAGGTGCCCTCTTGCTTCTTTATATATTCTCAGGGCATTTGTGTGTGTGTGTGTGTGTGTGTATGTGTATATATATATATATATATATATATATATATATATATATATATATATATATATATATACACACACATACATACATACACGCATATAAGAGTGAACACGAACACTCAGTGGCGACAGGCTGTTTCATGCTAGACACAGTCATCAGGCTGCCTGACGGTTGCGTCTAGCATGAAACAGCCTGTTGCCACTGAGTGTTGACTTCAATGCTCACTTTTATATTTATATTTACATACGCTCTATCTCTGATATTGAGCACTTTATCCCATAAATATAGCACACCTTAAAACTATATTTCTTATATATATGTATATATATACACACACACACACACACTTAATAACTCTGTTACATTGAGCACTGTTTTATTAACACCAGCACTATATGTGTGATGTATTATAATTCTATATATGCAGACAATGCCACTGTTTATGGGTCTACCTCAAAAATTCTCGATGAGCAGAGCCTTGCAGCTGATCTCACCTGACTTTTGTTTGCACAACTCAATGCTTAGAAAAACTAACTTGTACTATTCAGTATCACCAAGACTAAAGCTATTAGCATTTCATCATCGCCCAATAGACCCTGAATTTTCTTCAGTGATGATGAACAGTTATATTATTAATGAGGCTTCTTACCGTGAACATCTACTGGGGCTCAAGTTCAATCTAGACCTCAAGTGGAATACATATAATCTGATTCACCACTCAAAATATTTGGAAATGGTTGGTTCTTTGTACTGCATCAGAAACTATCTGATTCCCTCTGCCATTCTCTCTTTACAAGAGTCAGATTCAACCCAAAATGAAATTTTTTTTTTCTTTTAAGCATTTCACCCCAAGCAAGGTGGGAAGCCACTAGCACACAAGGGGTTACAGAGAGTTGGAGCGAGAGCAAAGAAGTGATAGAGGAAAGGATGAAGAGAAGGATAGGGGATAGATCAAGGCATCTGCAGACGTCGATTGACATTACATTTGAATAATTGGAGATTATAGCTATCAGGGAAACAAGAAAAGGGTAGAGAGTTCCACAGGCGAGAGGTGTGAGACATGAAGCTATTAGAGTAGAAGAGACAGCTACATTTAACAGTTTCAACAGTGAAAGGGTGTGAGCGAGATGCCAGCCTAGTAGCTCGCTTAAATTCATGCAGTTTGGGAACCAGTGAAAGCAGCTCCTTGGAGCAGTTACCATGAAATTATTTGTAAAAAAAGACAGAGGGAGGCGACGGCACATCTGTGTGAGAGCGACTGCAGATGAGATGCCAGATCAGGGCCAATTACATTGCATATCTGTCTCTGGATCTTATCAAGAACCTTGAAACAAACATAAGGAGCACTAGACCATATATGGCAGCAATACTCCATGCAAGGGTCAATGGTTGATTTGTAGTTTTGAAGGATTGACTCCGGCACAGGGAGCCAACTTTCCTTGCGGTGGACGAAGCTATTGACTCAATGTATTTTTTTCCATCTCGGGTCAGCAATCAATATCTGGATTGGAGTTGCCCAGTCCTCAGTTTCCAGCCTTGATAGACAGTATTTACATTAGTCGGACTACATCTTTGTCACCATTTTTGTCACAACGTTTCGGCCGTTGTACGCTCCGGCCTTCTTCAGGTGGTTGGAATTTCGAACCGAACCCTTTATTTCGATCACTGGGGTAGACTGTTCTAGTTCCACGAGCCATGTTTGATGGATGTCAGTTATCAGTTATCTCCTGCTAATTTTCCCTCTGAAAGTTCTCCACTGCCTGAACCGGGTATTGAACTCTTGGGTCTGTCACTGGATCTAACCAACGCCTTTATCCACTGTGCCATGTGTCATCTCAGAAATGTAGACAGAGCCTTGATAGAGTTCAAAACCATTTCTGTTGCCTTGTGAGTACTGAATTATTTTCCACCATACAGCCTCTTTCCTCACAGATGAAATATTGCTAGCTGCTTACTATTCTATTGCTATTTCCATGGCAAATGTTCAAACAAGTTGCATTTCTTACTCCCTCTAGTTCAGATGTTTGTCACTTGGATCCATTATACCATGTAAACAGGATCAACGCCTCATCATTCTCTTTGTATTGAAGATGTTCCACTCTGGCAACTTCTTCCCCAGAGCTGTTACTTTGTCGAACAGACTCCCAAGATATGCTTCCCCAATCGTGAAAATCTTCATGTCTAAAGTCAAATTTTGTCTATCCTGATTATCTTGTAATATGCACTCCCTACTTTCTCCTGTTATGCCCTTACAGCAACTTCTGTTAACTCTCTACCTTGAGTTGCTCTTGGGCCTTTTATTAGCTAAATAAGAGTAAAGAAGAAAAATAAAATCAGTATATCAGGGATTTACGTTGGACTGGTCACAGGGTCGAATCATCTTTATATTCCATTAGCAAGGAAGAGATTCCATAAAGATTTTTCCTCAAAACTGTTGCATTTTGGAACAGACTCCTGAGGTGGATACTCCCCCCCCATCACTACAATGTTAATCTCTTCAAGTCTGGAGTCAAATTTTATCTATCTTGCATATCCTCATAATATGAACTCCTTACTTTCTCCCTTTATGCCCTGACAACAACTTCATTCATTAACACTCTACC
>OZ038515.1:78457868-78472868 GCA_964036315.1 Acanthosepion esculentum
CTAACAGTTTTAATTTTCATTATCAGCTTGGTGACCCTCATTAACACACACACACTCTCTCACTCTCATTTCAGAATCTTGTTTTTCAGTAAAAAAATAGTGTAAAATAGTTTTTCGGTTAAGAAAATGTTTTTTTTCCTTGAGCTGTCATTTGAACTTTGACACTGACCTGGTGTGATCTGTGCATTTATTGATTGCTCATTCTTAAGGGATTTTGTTTTTGTTTGTAAATATTTTTTGGAAAGCAATGTAAACATGAGCCCCGCTAACCTTGCAAACTCAATTAGATTTTGAACCCTCTCTTCAGTGTTTCAATCATACAGCATATTATTATTATTATTTGATATTTACTTTCAAATTTTTTTAAAAATCTATTTTTTCTGGGTTCTCAGTTGATTTTGAAGAAACACGTGCAAAGTTTTCAGACTAATATCCTGATCATGTTCTTCTCAAATATTGATGTTGATTTATTTGTGTTGCAATTAATCACATGGAAGAAAGTGAAAAACAAAAGCTGAAAACATTAGATATTTTCTCTCTTTCTCTTTCTCTTTCTCTTTGTTTTTCTCTTTCTCTTTGTTTTTCTCTTTCTCTCTGTTTTTCTCTTTCTCTCTGTTTTTCTCTCTCTTTCTCTCTCTCACACATGATTTGTGTTTGTGAATGTTATTTTAGTGTTTGTGCCAGATATATAAAAAAAATAAAAAGCAGTTTTTCTAGGATTGAGAAGACCCGATTTGAAACATTGGTGCAACATTGTCTTCCTTACCTTTATTTCTTTACATCTGATCTCATGCCACACTTAGTGTGTGTGTGTGTGTCTATGTTCATAGACACACACACATACACACAGGAAGAAAGTTGCATACATGTCTGCTAGTGCCAAAAATAATTGAAATAAGAACCCAGGACTTTGTTGATTTTTGAGCAGAGCCTTCCTATTTGCTACATTGGTGCAACACAATCTTCCTACTACTATTCTCATTGTGTAGCCCTGTGCCATTCTTGATTGAGTTTTGTAAAACTTTCTGGTCAACATTAGTTTTGTTAATCCTTAGGCAAAACTTCTTTATTAATTTTTCTTAGCACTTTTCATCATTAACAGCCGGGTTTTTCTTTCGTCGGCCTTGAATTGTGGGGGAGGGGGGAAATTAATGACAACTCGTGTGCTTTGAATATCAAAGACTTACATAACTGAAACATTTCTAAAAATAGAAACCAATTCTCTCTTTGATAATCCACCTTTATTGGGCATCTTTTCATCATCAGTCACTCCAGCTCACTAGGCTCCCCACTCCATGATTTGTCCCCACTGGCACCTTTTTACTTGTTTCCCCACTCATTCTTGGCTAGTCCCTTGTCTTTCACACAGTTTTTACATCCAGGAATTATCATGCCTTTTGTGCTTCCACCCACACCAGGTAGTTACATGTCTTTAAATTGTTCACCCCACATCAGCTAGTCCCTCGTTTCAGAGCCCTACTCCACGAGCCACTTGACTTTCACTTGTTTCGTCCCCTCCTCCATCAGCTAACTTTTGTCTTTCATACACTCTTACTCTTACACTCATCTAGTCCATAGCCTTTCACTCACTCCCCGCAAGATGGTCCAGTAGCTTTTCATCCACTCCTTCCCACCACGGCTTGTCCCCCATAGCCTTTCCCCCCCTCGCCTGGCTTATCCCCATAGCCTTTCACCCCCCCCAGCCTTGGCTTGTGCCCCCCCCCACCCCATAGCCTTTCGTTCCCACCCCTACGAGCTCATCCCATAGTCTTTCACCCACTCCCACCCGCTTCTTTATTAGACTGTCACCTTTCACACATTCCCCCCACCCTGACTAGACCAGCTCTTTGTACTTGCTGCCCTTGGGTAGCCCCCTTACTTTTCACTCCTTGCACTCTCTATAGCCTCTCACCTTTCATCCCCCCTCCCCCATCTATCCTCTCGTGGTCCCCCTCCCCAAGCACTTCATTCACCATGAAATTGTTGTCTTCCATTTGTTCTCATATTCCTTTTTCTTTTTTTTTCTTAACTATATTTTCAACATCTTGGCCTTTTTCAGCTCCTAATGTCTGCTGTCATAATATTCAATTATGTAACATTGGACTTTGGAAGCAAAAGATTCATTTAATTCACCCCTTCTTTTCTTTCTATGTCTTGGGTATTTCAAATCAGTTAACAAATCTTTAGTCTTCTCTCTCCCTTTCTCTTTAGTCTTCTCTCTCTCCCTTTCTCTTTAGTCTTCTCTCTCTCCCTTTCTCTTTAGTCTTCTCTCTCTCCCTTTCTCTTTAGTCTTCTCTCTCTCCCTTTCTCTTTAGTCTTCTCTCTCTCCCTTTCTCTTTAGTCTTCTCTCTCTCCCTTTCTCTTTAGTCTTCTCTCTCTCCCTTTCTCTTTAGTCTTCTCTCTCTCCCTTTCTCTTTAGTCTTCTCTCTCTCCCTTTCTCTTTAGTCTTCTCTCTCTCCCTTTCTCTTTAGTCTTCTCTCTCTCCCTTTCTCTTTAGTCTTCTCTCTCTCCCTTTCTCTTTAGTCTTCTCTCTCTCCCTTTCTCTTTAGTCTTCTCTCTCTCCCTTTCTCTTTAGTCTTCTCTCTCTCCCTTTCTCTTTAGTCTTCTCTCTCTCCCTTTCTCTTTAGTCTTCTCTCTCTCCCTTTCTCTTTAGTCTTCTCTCTCTCCCTTTCTCTTTAGTCTTCTCTCTCTCCCTTTCTCTTTAGTCTTCTCTCTCTCCCTTTCTCTTTACTTCCAATCCATAATTTCTTGTTCACTTCTCAACTTTCTCTACATTCTGGTGATTTCAACAAAAAAAGTTGCTTTTTTTCTTTCCCAAATCCAGAATTTGTTCACTATTTACATTATTCGGACTATTGTCCTCATCTTTGTTGCTATATTTATTACCGTTGTACGCTCCGGCCTTCTTCAGGTGGTTGGAATGTTGAACGAACCCTTTATTTTGCTCACTGGGGTAGACTGTTCTAGTTCCACTTGCCATGTCTAACTGATGTCAGTTATCAGTTATCTCCTGTTAATTCCCCTCTCCAAGTTCTCCACCGCCTTAACCAGGTATTGAACTCACACTCACAATAGTCTGAATAATGTAAATAGTGTACATAATACCCCGTCCCAGAAATATAGACAGTTCCAGAATTTGTTTCAGTAATTTTCACAACTTGTATATGGGCCCAAACCAGAAAATGGATTGTCAGTGGTCAGGAATGAATGCAGTCATTACTAATAGAATAGGGCCATTATATGTATAATGTAAATGTATAGCTAATGATTTTACTATAGGAATGCATTGAAAATGAGGAAGAAAGGGATTGTCAGTGGTCAGGAATGAATGCAAGCATTACTGATAGAATAGGGCTATTATATGTCTGATAGAAGCCATTTGATAATTTGAATTGTTTCTTATAAGTTTTTGTTACTCTTATTTAGATAAACAAATGTTTATCTACGTATAAAAAAAATACTTGTATCCGAAGTCAGCTCTCGTTATACAAATTGATATTTTTACAATAAAGTTGGTATTAACCAGCAAATGTTGGTAGTAATTTCTGGATAATGCTGAGAACTTGGGTCAAAATTTTTTAAATGTCCTGTGAAATTTCCTTTATAAATATATTCCAAAAGAAATCAGCCACGAGAATATATGACAAACACAGCATCCAATATACGTGAATAAAGTATTATTGCATTATTTTATAAGCTGCTTGACCTGGTATTAGCTTTTTTTATTGTTTCAATTTTAACCTTATTTGCAAGAGTTTTTATTACTTTCCTTTTTTTGTTTGAATGTTTTAAAGTCTCCTATACATATCTTTTAAAGCTGGGCATCAAGTTTACTAGTGGAATAATGAATAAAGACAAAAGTAAAACTTATCGTAGCCAATACGTTTCATCGTCTGAGGAACTTTTATCAAAGCAAATAATATTTATTTTTGTATAAATAAAAACTGTGGCAAAAGTCCAATGGTGGGGATAAGTGAAGGCTGGTGTCCATCTGTTTTATCTCAAAACTTAGCTAGCCACAATCACTGACCAAAACAAACTATACAATATTCCTTGCATCAAAATACCCCATTCTTACTTACCATTCTTACTACAATCGCCATAATGCCTCAAAGTCTCTATGAAATCCTAACTAGTCCCCATATATACAATTTGTCCAGAAATAACAGTTGATAAGTGTTTATTTATAGCAACCCTCTTGAGGCGACAGAATGCGCCTACAGCATGCAGATCGAGAGAATTCTACGGTGACAATTTTCACCTGCCGTGTCCTAAACGTTAAAAAATAAAAACCTCGATGAATATTGAGACAAATGTGATGATTTTATTTTGTAGCAAGCATTTATATACAAGAGCAAAAATGTTTTTGGTTTTTAAAATTTTAAAATTAAGAATGCTTATAAATATTCATCAGGTTAGCAGAAAAGCCAGGCAACTTATGAAGGACGAGGTTGGGAGCCATTTCATTATTTTGGCAAGGTGGGCAATTTGACAGCTTTGTAGAATCTGAAGAAGCATTCTCTTGCATAAAATATAATCTTTAACTTTCAGCTTTTTGGTTCTGATCTGTACTGCTTAAAAAAAATCTCATCTAAGAAATTAAAATTATTTATTTTGACTCTTCCTCAGATTTGAAGGAACATATTTTTTGCTTCCAAGACTAATGTAAAGTTTTATTCCATTTCTCATCTGTTGTCTTTTAAGTTGTATTAGTAAACTATTTTCATGACCGATCCAACCTCTAACCCAGCCATCAGGTCCATGCAATGTAGCTCTGTAGTCATCATTTAGAATTACTATTGAGGAATCAATTTTCATGTACTACTTCATACAGCTTACACATTTCTCTTTATAACCTTTATTTAAACTAAAGGTAGTTTACATTTTCACTATGTATTTTCTCCAAATATTTTCTTTTTGGTCAATTCATTTTTCCTACTTATTACCCTCTTAATTCTTAAATCTTTCTTGGTTGCATTTTTAAAGCCAGTTTGTTTTTTTGTTTCATATCTTAAGTTTTTTTTGGTTGTTGTTGTTTTTACTGTTTAACTTTCTACAATTTCAATTTATTTTTTCTTGTCATTCAATAAATTTAGAATATCATGTTTCTATTTTGAAATTATATCTTTACCATTGATGGCAAACTTTTATATATCTGAAAATTTAAAATAATTGTCTCCAGGGGTCAGCAATCTTTTAGAGAGAGAGCAGGCTAGAAAGCTATGCAGTGTCTCAGAGGACCATAATATCAAATAAACTATAATAAATTGTCTCCAGCTCAGTCCGCTCCACCCAGAAGGCTGCCTTGCTCTGGAAGTTTAAAGAAAAAAAAACAAAGTTAATGTTATGTTATTTAAACAAGGTTCTTTATTTAACTGCAGGAATAACAAGAATAAACACAATAAAAGAAACAATGCACATTCCTTACTACAAATGAAATACAGTGAGAAATGGCAGATTATAATGCAACACTTGTTTCTGCTTATTTTTCCGATAACTTCACTATTTACATTATTCGGACTATTGTCTTCATCTTTGTCGCCATATTTATTACAACGTTTCGGCTGTTGTATGCTCCGGCCTTCTTCAGGCCACAAAAATCTCCTGAGCCGACCAAGCATAGAACTGAATACAATATGGGAACCAGTCATGAGGAGTGCCAGAGAAAAGCGATAACAGCAAAAATTGCAATATGAGCATTGGTAAAAATTGAAGGTGAAGACATTAGATTTATAATAAATGGAAATTCATACACAGATGTCCTCAAGAGCCCAGTGGATAAAGGCGTTGATTAGATCCAGTGACAGGACCCAAAGAGTGTGAGTTCAATACCCGGTTAAGGCAGTGGAGAACTTGGAGAGGGGAATTAACAGGAGATAACTGATAACTGACATCCATTAAACATGGCACATGGAACTAGAACAGTCTACCCCACTGAGCGAAATAAAGGGTTCAGTTCGACATTCCAACCACCTGAAGAAAGGCTGGAATGTAATAAATATGGCAACAGAGATGAGGACAATAGTCCGAATAATGTAAATATGGACAGATATTCTCCACATCAGGTAAAATATTTGTTGATGACAGGTGATAATCATCCAGGTTGTCATCCCCAAACTTTGTTCTTTACTTACTTTTAATTTTTGAAAAAAAGTTGTCCCCCCCCCACATCTGTACTACCAAATAATGATACCGTAATTTTCACATTATTCAATGGGCTTTTATTTTCCACTTAGCAAAACATTTGATTTCCAAAATTTGTTTCATTGTAAGATGATTAACTCCAAGTGATATTTTTCTGCCACTTGGTCTACAAAGGAATGAGATAATTAGTGTCCAGATGTAAGTTGGGTGGGCTGGACAAAAATCCTTGACAGGGTAGATGTGGCCCAGGTGTTGCCAACTCCTGGTCTATATTATTATATATCTTTTTAAAAATATGTTGAACAGGATCCTCCTATCCTAATAAACTCTCATGCTGTTGTATCTGGTCAACTCCGCTTATTTACATAAACACACGATTCCATTCATTTATGTCCTAGATGACATACACGACAAAAATTCTTGTAAATATTTATAATAAAAACATGTAAGCTGAAATTCACATGATAGATATTATAAATATATCCTGAAAATTTTACCAATACTTGTTAATACTAATTTTTCTTATGAAAGCATTGACTTTGAAAATAAAATGTAGATGAGAAAATAAAATTTGACATCGTGTAGATGAGAAAGAATTGAAAGAAAAATGAATAAACCAAATGTAATTATTATTGAGGAGAAAATTTTTTTTTTTCTCTTTAGTTGCCAGTTTCTGACACATAAAATCCATTCTCTGCAAAATATCCTTGAAAAGAGAAGGATGTCTTTAAGTTCAACTTCTTTTACGAATAACCCTCTGGGTTAAAAATCCCAGTCCATTTCAATTGTTGATGATTGAATATTTTCAATTCAATTTTTATTTTTATTTGCTTTGCAAAATTCTTTGGATTTTCAAATGTGCAATTAATTCTTGGATGCTTTTCTTGAAAAAATAAAAAAATTTTACTCAACAGACATGGATTGGAATCAGTTTTTCCAAGAACATTATCCAAATTAGGTAGCATGCAAAAATATCTGCTGATAGAACATTGTTTTGATTGTACAGTTCATTGGTGTGATGCTAAATGGGTGTGATTTTTTTTTTTTTTGTGAAATAAGAAAAGAAATAATTAAATAAAACTGATATATTTTGATTGGGTCCAAACTACACAAAATGTTTTTGTATCAAAATATTGTAGAAATCAGTTCGCTCATTTCAAAGATGAAAAACATGCAATTTTTTGCATGTTTTTCATCAAAAGTCAATTTGTGCATGTTTAGAATCACAACAAGGAATTTATTTAAGGAGTAATAATTCTTCCAGTTGGTAATAATTCTTCCAGTTGGTTTTATTCTGTCTCTGTCAGCTGGTTACTTTTTATCATGAGCCATTTGTGTCTCACCTAGTTCTTGGCTTGTTCCCTCTCCTCCCTCATCCTGGTCCGTGGCTCCCCCCCGCTTCATCCTGGCCCGTGGGTCCCCCCGGCTCATCATCCTGGCCCATGCCCACCCCACACCCACCCACCTCATACTGGACCATAGCTCCTCCCCGTCAACCTGGCCTGTGGCTCCTCCCGCCTCATCCTCCTGGCCTGTGCCCTCCCTCATCCTGGCCCGTGGCTTCCCCCGCCTCATCCCGGCCCTGTGCCCCCCCCTCATCTTGGCCCTGTGGCTCCTCTGGCTCATTTCTTTTATTTCTATTTTTATCAAGAAATAAAAAATGTCAAATCTCTGACCAACAAAGAATTCCTTCCAAAAACAAATTCAAAATTTCCATCAGATTTTGGGAAGTAGATTAGATCAAAAACTCTTTAGCACTCCTAGTGTATATATAATTAAATATAAAGAAATAAGTTGTTTTTTTTTCTCAAATGTTAACAAAGATACTTTGACTTAATAAAAAATCAAAAAAATCAGTTAAGACCTATAAATTTTTGTTTGCAATATTTCTTTTTCTTCACCCATCAGGAAAATGTCTTTGGCAAATGCCGATTTTGTATTTTATTTTTCAAGAAGATAATAAATCCCAAAGCTTATCTGTCAAAAAGATTTCAGTGTACTTGGTGTATTAAACTATTTATTTATCTGTAAGTTCTGGTTTCTTTCCGAGCTGTGCACTTTACAAGCTGACTGCGATTGTAGAGAGAATCCAAACAAACTTAGGATCCTAACCAAGACAATTCCTAACAGAAACTGTCAGTCTATCTTCCAAGGCTTATTAGAAACTCTGAAACATCATACTCAAATATTGTACTTGTAAAATCCTTATTTTTTTGTATGACTCTGTATGGATGGCTACTTATTTTTGAGTATGCCTGTTTTCTAGGATGTCTAGCTAATCCCTGTTGCTGACGCCTGCTCAGGTGTATCTGTGTTTGTTCAACACCCAAGGAGAAAAGCCATGAGTGAAACTTAGTTTGTGGCACAGAGCACATAATCTGGTACGATCACCATTTTTTGCGCAAGACCAGTTTGCTTAAACCATGGGTCACGATGGCTTGTAATTTCATACTAGCACAGACATTGATGGGTGCAAACAATTTGGTCTACTCAGCTTCAGTCACATGGCTTCATAGAATCTGCAATATGGCTTTTCAGATCCTTCGCTGGGATCATCTTCCAAGCCTGATGTTATCAAGAAGTCCCCTCCTTGACAAATTGACTATAGTGAGATTTGAACCTGAATCTTATGGCCAAAATGCTAACATTCTAACTAGTTAGTCATGCACCAAATTGTATGAATATTAAGTGAGTAAATCAATGATTTTATTTTTGGAGACTTTGGTAATGACATAATTGACATTTGGCAGAGGAACAAAAAAACTTTCTGCTTTTGTAGTAGAACTAAAATCCAGACTTATACCATTTCTTCCTCTGATACAAAAGAGCTCTTCCTTTTGAAAAATGTTTTTCAAATTTGATACTCACTTTATAAAAAGTAGTTTAAACTTTTTTACAATATTTATTAAAGATAATATTTTGAATTTTTTTTAACTGATGTCACTTATTTGCATTTTAATATCTGGGGAGCAGATTGTATTTTTACAAAGTAACACTTTTAAATCAAGAACCTTTGTTTTTTGACTAAAAGTCAACATGTTTACCTTTCAAACGTTTTTAGTAAAAATGTATTGCTCCATGAATGTAGTTAGATTTCAAAGTTGGCAGCTTTTGAGAAATATCTAAAACTGGGGTAAAAAATATAGTTACTATTTCCGAATTAGAGAAATTTATCCATGGCTGTGATGGAGAGTAGTTTTCTGAAAAAGAGCATACAATGATGAAAAAGGGCTCCAAACTTGATAAAAATAAAGGTTTATCATCAAAATTTTTAAGTTAAGCTAAAAGATCAAAGCACTTTTTAATTATTTTATTAATTTTTTTTTAATCCTTTGTAAAATCTTGCTTTTCTTACGTCAACAGGTAGGTCAAAGATTAGTCTAAGAAATTTAGTATCTTTTTGCAGTAAAAAACACCTTATTTTGAAAAGTCTTACAAAAATAAAATAATTCAGATTTTAATTGAATTTTCAGGACTTCTTCATAAGTGAATGAAATTTTTTTTTTTTAAGAAAATGTCAGTTACTCTCGTATTCCACCTTCATATTTATATTAGTTAAAAGTAGGAGTCCTTGGAGAATTTAAATTATCAATTTGGTTTTGTTAAATAGAAAAGCCAATTAATGAAAATCTGTTCAAAATTGTAAAATAAAAAATGCAATGCAACTATGAAATTAAAGACATTATTGTCTTAAGAAAAAAATTTTTTAGGAATTTTTACAAGAACTGTTTTCATTTTTTAAAAGTTTTAAATCTTTTAAAATTCTGTATTAATTTCATCCTTTTAGATGATTAATTAATCATAAAAGAAAAAGCTTAGTACAAATCATCAAATACCAATATTTTTAAAAGAATTATGAATTTTTTTTGCATGTGTATGAACTTCCTGTTTTTTGTAAATATGGTGACCTATACATGATGTCAGAAGATAAAAGTGATAACTATAGTAAATTTAAAGCCAAAATTTCTAAAATTCATTAAAGCATTAGATTACAGAGAATATTTTCCTAATTTTTTTTAGATTACTGAGTATTTAAAAATTAGATTAAAAAGGTGCTCATGTCATCTTCTTCAATTGTGTTTTACAGATAAATTCTCCATAGAACAACATTAGATCTGTCATTATGCTATCAATGCTACTGTTTGGTTAAAAAATGCATTTCTGTGACATGTTAAACTTAAATTAAATAATATTTGTTTCAAATCAGATTAATTATACTTCAACTCAGCTAATATTCCTCAAATAAAGTTTCAGAAAACTATATTTTATTTTTGGAAGATTTTTAATAAAGACAATTACATTGTGATGAAAGACGACTAAAAAAAAAAAGGGGGTGCCATTTGGTTATTTTAACAACAAAAATTCTTTCCAGTCAATTTAAATTAGCCTTAAATAAGTTTTTGAAATGCTTATTGGAAATATTAAATATAATCTATTAAATTGAAATAATGACTAAGACAAAAGTTTCAAGAAGGAATTTTCTTTCATTTTTAAAAATTCCTTTTAAACTTTAGTGATCACATTTTCTGTGGTGGTACCTATTTAAAAGTTATATTAATTTCTTTTTAAAATGCTCCCACCCTGCCCCGGAACACAATTCATAATGAAATTTTTTTTAGGAATGGCATTAGTTTCAAACTGACTCTGGCAGATAAAATCCTTATACCAGGAATAAAGAATCTGTATTCCATTGTAGCACTTGTCACTCTAGTTTGAAATTCAATAACAATAGCTGGAACCGAAACTACTGCTTGAGGACAGGCACTTTGTGCAACAATGAAATCTTTACTCACTTGCAAGTGATATAAAGTTGAAGGTCACTATCTTTGTGGCAGAGGGGAGCTTTTTTCTTTTCAAACTTGTTCTGCTATTTTCATTTCAGAGGAAGATGTAAATTTTGTAATAATTTTTTATGTCAGCATGAATTTAATAATGTAACTAGAGTTGTTAAAATTTTTATCACTTTGCTTGATATTATCAGCCAGGTATTGTTATCTGAAATACTCTGTCCCTAAGCAACCACAATAAACAGCTTCCTCTGTACTTGTAAAATCTCTAAGTCCCAGTTCATCAAAGTACCTGCTAAGGAAGTCCAGTTTGAAGCAATGGACGCAATGCCATAAGATCTTGACATTAACAGAATGAAAAAAGGAGATAGAAAGAAAAAAAAACGTTTTCTGACTGTTTTGTAGCAAAGCAAGAATCTTTGTTGTAAGCCTCTTCTGGATATTGGTAACTTTTTTGTTTTTACTAAGAATTTTTTTTAGTTTTCCATGTTGACATATTTTTAAATTGCTCAGAATATTTCTGAAGATAAGACAATTTGGATAAAAAGAAAGTTGGAAAATATATTTCTTAGTCATTGCCAACACGTTTTGCCAATCCAACTTTATCAAGTCAAGTTTAAAAGCAAAATATTTTTTAGTTACATTAAATTCAAAATATTAAAAAGGTAATGCTCCTGTGTAAACCTCCTTACATTTAACTGTTTTGACAGTGAAAGGGTGGGACCGAGATGCCAACCTAGTAGCACGTTTAAATTCATGCAGGTGGGTTACAAGTGAAAGTAGCTCATCAAAGCAGTAGCCATGAAAATATTTGTAGTAAAGATAGAGAGAAGCTACAGCCCATCTGTGAGAAAGTAGCTGTAGACAAGATGCCAGATCAGGACCTATCACATTGCATAATTTAAATGTATATTTGCTGTTGCCCAACGAAGACTGTAGAATGGATCAGCCAAAACATGGTAGCAGCAACAGTAAGGAATGACTTTCATATTAGTTCAGAAATGAAAAGTTTCAATCATTCAAAATAATGCAATTGTCACGGTAAAAAGAAAATCAAACAATAATAAATATGAAAATTTTTGAGTGAACAGACAATAAATTTATGTATCAACTGTCTCTTTTTTTTTGTTTATAATTTCACATACAAGAGGAAAGACCGTCTCGGTGGCTGAGTTAGTTGTGTATTTTATGTTGGTCTAAATTTTATTTTCTTAAGTTAAGATAAAAACGTCTTTTCAGTGTCACTTTTGAAGATGAATTCCTTTTTCATTTTTTCTCCCAACACTTGATTGGCCTTGTGCCAGACTAATTTAAACTTTGTAAATATCTTACAGTAAAGAAATTGGGTAAGTTGAGTTTTACTTAATTTAGAGAATTTGTGAACTGAAATTATCTTAGACTGGAATTGAAAGTATTAAATCTTTAGTGCATTAAGAGAAGCTGACAATTTTTTAAGTCCCATTTTATGCACCTTGGGGGGGGGGGGAATAGTTTTTTTTATTTTTTAACTTAAAATACATTTAAATTATATGAATTGGTTTATGAAAGTAAAATTTTACATTGTTAGAATGACATTTAGAATTTTTAAACCTTCTTAATATATATATATATATATATATATATATGTACTTTTTGTCTAAAAAAAAAAATAGTGAAGATTTGAAATTAATACAGTGTGAAAAATTCTATTTATTTTCTACTTTAATGTTATTCCATATTTTTCAGGAAAACGGGTTTCTCAAGTCCAGTAGCTATTATTGCTCTTTCCTATATTGATGGCAGTTTCCTTCCTAACCTTTTGTTTCAAGTAGTGTAAAATTTCAACATCTGGATTATGTCATTATTTTCTATTCAAGTTACATGTGATATTGTTAAAAGTCCTCAAATGATGTGGTTTCTATTATTTGGTACAATTCTTAGCGATTCTTTAGCGACAGTTCACAAGTTTTGAAGATGGATAGCCGTCACTGAGACCTGCAGAGGCTTCATTTGCTCAAAGCCAGTTTTAATCACTGATCAGAGAAAGCGGTTGTAGATAATTGACAGTTTAGATATTTCTGAACTGGTTTGGTGGCCTGCATTACATTCATACACAACACAAAATCAAACTGCCAGTCAAGGTGTAGGCGAGGGGAGTGGCCATAGTTAAATGTAAAACAAATGACAGAACTGCCCAACAAACAATTGATAAAGTTTGCAATATACAACAAAAAAGAAAGAAAAGAATAGGGCAAAAAGTAATAAAGCAAGCAAACGATACATGCAAGGCAAATTAGCAGTAAAAAGACAAAGCGACGGTAATATGGCAAAAAGTCCACAAACTCAGAATTGGGGTTGACATACAAAAGCAAATTTGAATAAATGAACATAGCATTCTGATTTCAAGACAAGACAGACCAGGACTGAGTCATATGAAACTAAGAACTGGTCCATTTTATTGGCTAGGAAGAAATTTCAGCATGCATTTGTGTAGTTCTGTCTATAAATTGGGGGGAAGGGAAAGTATTTTGCAATCATTCCCACTTGGATTGAGACCAACACAAGGAAGCTTTGATATTTATCTCTAAACATGGTAGTATATAGCAAAGAAGACGGCGACTTACCTCGTCAAACCAAGCGACACCGAGTCGTGTGTATCCTACGATGGAAAATGTGGCGAAGAAAATTATTTACCAAAAAAAAGGGCATGTATTCCACATGACATGCTGAAGAAATATTTTCAAAAAAAAACAAAAAAAAAAAAAAGTCCATTGCAGGAGTCAAGATAAGAATATTTTGATATGCAAAATAGTGAAGATCCTCTCCCAGTTGTCGATGAATGGAAAAAATGGTCGGCCGGTAAAAGCAGTTGGTATTCTCAAATCGGGGACTTGGTGTATTTTGGCTTCTGTGTTCGTCGGAGAGTGAGTCATTTTTTTCTGACTAGTTACATGTATTGTGCTTTGTGAGAAAGTACCGGCGAATCGAGTTTTTGGCATTTCTTTCTGCCCCCCAATATTCAAGTCTAAACTTAGTGATTTGTTCTTTGTGTGGTGGAAGTAATCTGCGACAAATACTTCCTTTGCTTTCACAATGCCTACATAGTATTCTAGAGAACTGGTAGTCAAAAAATTATTTACTGTAAAGACAATGCAAAGCGTCTATAGGAGGCCATGACACACCTTATTTGTTAGCTTACTTGAAAAGATTGGTGGTGGGTTAATAAGAGGACATTTTCTTGAAAGATTCAAGAAAGGATTAAGGATTATCTTTTTAGATAAAAAAAAGTTTGTAATCTCTACCTGCTAAATGTGCCTTCCTTGCTTTATAAATAGGGCCTTGAACAACTAGGTTTGCCATAATCTCTACCAGCTAAATGTGCCTTCCTTGCTTTATAAATAGGGCCTTGAACAACTAGGTTTGCCATAATCTCTACCAGCTAAATGTGCCTTCCTTGCTTTATAAATAGGGCCTTGAACAACTAGGTTTGCCATAATCTCTCGATTTCTTTGAATCTAATCATTTTAGTTAATGTTATACTGATGAACATGATTCATTGCATGTCATCTCTGTGCCTAAAACAAAAACAGGAGCATAAACATTCCTTGATGTCTGCAGTAAATACCAATTTGGCACAAACAAAAAAATTAAAGGTTTTTGAATACCAGATAATGTAGAATTTCTTTGGAATTCACTGACAGATACAGAGGTTGCAAGATGGAAAAATTGTCATCTAAATTACGCAAAAATGAAAATAACACTGACATCTTATTTTAACAGATATATTTACCAAAATTACACAAAGATATCATGAAATATTAAAGGGTAAATTTATTCAATAAAATCTCCATTGGCTTCAACCACAGCCTCCAGAAGACTTTGGGATCTCTTGCAACTCTTCTGGACAGTCTCCTTGTTTAAGTTGGTGAATGCTGCCATAATCCTTGCCTTCAGTTCATCTTTGGTATTACAAGGAGTTGGTCTCTCACTCAGCTGCACCCCACACATAATAATCAAGTGGAGTTGCAGTCTGGGGAGTTAGGTGGCCAGATGTAAGTGGGTGATATGGTTGCAGAAATTGTCTGACATC
>OZ038515.1:78477868-78500368 GCA_964036315.1 Acanthosepion esculentum
GAACAAATAAATAAATACATAAACAAACAAAATGACAATAAAATAAGCAAAATAAATAAATATATATATATATATATGTGTGTGTGTGTTTATATATGTATGTTAGTTTATATGTGTGTTTATATATATATATATGTGTGTGTGTTTATTTATATATGTGTGTGTGTTTATTTATATATATATATATATGTGTGTGTGTTTATATATATATATATATGTGTGTGTTTATATATATATATATGTGTGTGTTTATATATATATATATGTGTGTGTTTATATATGTATGTTAGTTTATATGTGTGTGTGTGTTTATATATGTATGTTAGTTTATATGTGTGTGTGTGTTTATATATGTATGTTAGTTTATATGTGTGTGTGTGTTTATATATGTATGTTAGTTTATGTGTGTGTGTGTTTATATATGTATGTTAGTTTATATGTGTGTTTATATATATATATATGTGTGTGTGTGTTTATATATGTATGTTAGTTTATATGTGTGTTTATATATATATATATATATATATATATATATATATGTGTGTTTATATATATATGTGTGTGTGTTTATATGTGTGTTTATATATATATATATGTGTGTGTTTATATATGTATGTTAGTTTATATGTGTGTTTATATATATATATATATATGTGTGTGTGTGTTTATATATGTATGTTAGTTTATATGTGTGTTTATATATATATATATATATATATATGTGTGTGTGTTTATATATGTATGTTAGTTTATATGTGTGTTTATATATATGTGTGTGTGTGTGTTTATATATGTATGTTAGTTTATATGTGTGTTTATATATATATATATATGTGTGTGTGTGTGTGTTTATATATGTATGTTAGTTTATATGTGTGTTTATATATATATATATATATATATATGTGTGTCAACATTTTGAATATATCATTTTTTGCTCTTTGAGTTAATGTGATATGCATTTCACTTGTCCTTAACTGATGTGTTTTCTCTTATTTGGCTTTTGTTCTTTGTGATTCTGCATCACAATTCCACAAATGTTTGATGAAGGGTGTGGTCTTCACTCACTCAAAACCATTTTAACCATTGATCTTAGAAAGCAGTTGTATAAAGTTGTACAACTTTGACTGCATGACTTTCACATGAAAGTCTCAATCTGACAAGGCTATTTAAGAACATGATTGAAGTTCTTAGTAACAATTTGAAGTGTTTAGTATCTACTTACTTACATAATAGCAAGTAATATGGTATTTTTGTGACATTATATTGTGTGCTGAGGTTTTAGCGTAATCTGTATTGAAGAGTGATCAAAACAAAAATGGTGGCACCTGTGAGAAATTGCTGTTCGTGTCTGGTGTGTCGTAAATAGGAAAGGTTAACACACATAAAAAAATAAGTAGTTTATTCTGGAGAATAATATGGTACACAGTTGAGAAAACTAATGTAAGGAGGAGTTAATTGTTACCTCCTCCCCCTCAGTAAGAGTGAGAGCTGTTTGAATAGTCTTAGACCAGTCCATCTGGGGCGGGGGTTCAGCTACTCCACAACAGTGTCTTCCTTGACATTTATTTCCAGTTAATGGCAATTTCCTATTTTTCCCAATATGGGCCAGCACAGCCAGGCAACAATTCTATAACAATGCAGCCAAAAAAATGTTAAAAACTTCAGTGGTTTTTTTTTTTTTACTTTCTGTTTTTAGCATGAAAAGCAATAAAACACAAATTAATTCCTTGGCACTATAGAGAAATAAACAGTCTGTACTGAGAATGCACTAACATCATTCTTTATTACTTAATAAATTTAATTTTATCTATCACAATAAGTAAGCAGTTATTTCTTCTGGCAATTTCAAGGTGCTGTAATAGATATTGACATGGCAAGTGGAACTGGAGAGCCAGGTTCAATTTCTGGTCTAGTCAGTTGCATGCACTTTTGCACAAATGCTACCTGTGGGTTAAATAGTGCTCTCTAATTGGCAGCCAGATTAAGAAAAGGAAAATTCTGGCTGCAAAACTTTGGAGAAGTTAATGAGAAAAACAATCCCTTATCTTTACCAAGAATTCATGCCAATTCCGGAGAGTCATGCTTGTGCTTCCATGTCCTGAAAAAAGGACATACGGCAAATGAAAAACATGTCTACTCTAATTAAAAAAAAAAAAAAGGTTATATATGGCATGAAGTCAATGTTTAAATATCAACGGTAACAGTGTGAATCTACCATCCTCAACAAGTTGTCAATTGCATCCCCACAATGTGGCTATGATAGTCATCTTACCAGAGTTATGTGTTGATACTCCCCCCCCCCATTGTGAAGTAGTTTTGTCATGTTCCTTCAGACGATTTGCGTATTAAGATTCACATATATTGAATTCAGTTTGTCTTTTTGTCTCCATCCTCTTTCAGATCAATGGTTAGCAGAAAGCACATGAAAGAAACAAACAATATCAACTCATGTTACCTGATCTTTATTCTGTCTTGTATAAAAGTGATTTGCTTTTTCTTCATACTAGACTAATTCATTAAGATGGCACTGGGTAAGAAATTTGAAAGTTGGTATTCCAATCAAGGTTTATTATATTTGGTTTTCAAAGACCTATCAGGAATTCTTCTGATTGTATTTTTAATTCTAAAATTTCCTTATTAAGTACGATCATTTGACTCTTCTAAATCCCTTGTGCTCCGATTTTTAGTCCTCAATTATATAATCTCATTTACAGTTGTCTGGAACAATCTCTCCTATTACCAAATATGGTCATTTTTACTGCCTCTGAATATTTGGTCCCCTTTGCCTGTCTATCCACTTCCATGTTCAGCAATGAGTTGAAGGTCATCCACAAAGCCTACCACAAATTCTAAATTTTTATCTATTTTCACTTTCCTCGTTTATTTATAATGTCTCTACTTTCTATTTTCTTAATTAAGTTCGTACTAAGTAAAGAAAATAAATTTTGCCTGTTAATTTCTCCATCGATGAGTTTGGTTTGCATCCACTCTCCTGTCGTCGTAGTGCCGGCCGCTTTCCACGGTATGCAGCAATTGACGACATCATCAAAAGAGGTTTGGATGCAGCTGGGTTCCCTCCTCAAATCGAACCCGTAGGCCTCGACCGTGATGATGGAAAGCGACCGGATGGCATTACCATCTTCCCTTTCAAAATGGGTAAGTCGTTGATTTGGGATGCGACCTGTGCAGATACATATTCGGCCGGTAATTTGATCAGGTCCGCGGTTGAACCGGGTTCCGTCGCCCGAGATGCAGAGATAAAAAAAATAGTTAAATTTTCTTTTCTTGCTGATAGATTTTTTTTTACTCCTGTGGCAGTGGAGACTTCAGGGGTTATTGGCCCTTGTTCGATGGCGTTCCTTCGGAGGATTGGCGCGATTGCGTCTCGATTAAGGAACGAGCCTCGCGAAATGGAGTGGCTCTTGCAGTGTGTCTCACTGGCGACGGTTCGAGGTAACGCTTTCTCCATCATAGCGGCTGGCAGAGGATAGAAAAAATTGTTTATAGTTACGTTGTTCTGGAATTGTCATCATTGGTCGACTGAACTTGCTTTGTTTCAATGACTTTTTTTGTTTTGTTATTATTAGTTACTTTGTTTCTCAACTTGCCCAAAAGTAGTACATAAATTCAACTTGCTTGTAAAATCCTAATATAGAGGATTTTTATATTGCCATGGTTCATTTTTATCTCTTTATACACTCAAGGTCATATAAGGTCATATTTATTAAGTGTCTAAAAGCTAAACGTGTTTACTGTTACATAAAGCCGTTAATTATTTATCAGCCATCTTTAAATTTTTAGGTGATCATGTCAGAACTAATTTTTTTAAAAAGAAATTGGTTATTAAAACATTCATTTATGAGCAGAAAAATGTTGTCTGAATTCATTTTAATTTTGTAGTTCAATATTTCATGGAGATAAGCACTTATTGTTTTTTTTTTGTTTTTTTTTTTTTTCATGCAAACTGAGTTTTATGTAATCTTACTAATCTATGGTGATGAGAATTTATTATAACAACACTTTACTGGTAGATTCCCTGTGCAGTTTTGAATCCCAATGATACTAGACAAGGTAATGATACTAATGTTGTTTCAGTCACAAGTAAGTTTTAAATGTCCACAAGGTTTAAATTCAAGAGTTGTCCTTTTCCTAGACTGATTACCAACCAAGGCTTGAAAGCCGACTTTGCCTTGACATTTAATGCAGAGTTATGTGTGTGTCTGTGGTGAGGGTTGTTCTTGACTATTTCAAGAACATTAGTTTAAAGTAACCATGACTGACTCAGCCAGAATTTGAACTTGGTTCATTGATTTAATTTTCTACTCTGATAATCATTCTGCGACCCACATATCTGCAATGACCCAACGCATACAAATTGATTTATTGTATGGGATGAATGTTGAGTTGCGGCCAGAGAAATTGTTCATCTGTCTTGTCCATAATAAATTATTTAAAAAAAAAAAAAAGGAAAAAATACTTCAGTACACTATATATTCTGACATCACAAAAAACTTGCAGAAAATTTCTTCATACAATCACAGATTCTATTACACATGTCAGTTTTCACAATAAAATTGCTATTTATTTGAATGGCAATAAATTGTGTGAGTTTCTGTTTATAATAAATAATCTTATAAAAAATATTGATAAATTATTTTGATGTTTTAAGTCTTATTACTCTTAGGTGCCTAATATAAAGGGAGGATCTTAATAATTGGGGGTCTCATAATTTTTTTCATTATACAACAAGTGGAGGAGTCTTAAAAACGAAATTGGAAAATCCTAAAAGAATTAAAAAGTAAAAAAAATAATAAATGGGGGTTCTTGGTGGGGTGTCAGAATATTTCCTTAAAAAAAAAAAAAATGAAATCTTCCCACTTTCTCTATAGCTTTTCAGAGGATGCAGATAAAATGAAACATATTTTGATTATAAATCCGAATTCGGAGCACGCAGACAAAGTGAAACACAAATTTTGATTATAAATCCGAAATCGGAGTACGCAGACAAAGTGAAACACATATTTTGATTATAAATCCGAAATCGGAGTACGCAGACAAAGTGAAACACATATTTTGATTATAAATCCGAAATCGGAGCACGCAGACAAAGTGAAACACGAATTTTGATTATAAATCCGAAATCGGAGTACGCAGACAAAGTGAAACACAAATTTTGATTATAAATCCGAAATAGAAGTTACAACAACATAGATTTAATTTTATATAATGACATTAATGACAAAGTGGGAAAAAATCTTTTGTGTGCCGAGTTTCATCTTGTAGAACTTCATTGGTCTAAAGCAGTTTCTCAACATTATTTCCCCTTGTGGAACACTTGAAATAGTTTTCATGTCTCGGGGAACTCCTGCGTAATGATTATTATATACCATTATTAATTTCTATCTCTTTTGTGTTTTATTATGATAACCAAAAATTTTCCAACAATATGCCGTACATGCATAGTAAAATTATGAATATAAGATTAAACAAAAATGACTCAAAAATGCATTAGCCTATTTATCACTGCTTCTTGCAAGACCCCCTGGTGACTGCTTGTAGAACCCTAGAATTCTGAGGAGAACCAGTTGAGAAACCCTCTGGTCTAAAGTAATATTTTTGTTGATATAAATATATATGCGTATGAAGTCAAGGGTGAGTATAAAAATATAGAAAGGATACTATGGGCGACCATGTGAGCAATGATGATCTAAGTTATCCATTCAGTCAAACTCGTTAAGTTTGCTGCTTGCTGTTTCCTGCTACTTTTTTAATCTTGACTATACCTTGTGAGTGTTAAGTTCTCACATCCTTCTTTCCTCGTTATGTATCTCATGAATTTCAGCCCTCTCTTTCTGATTGTTAGCAGCACTTTCCTTGTAATTACTCTTCTTAAAACTTCCCCGTTACTCACATGTTCTGTCTATAATATTTGCCTCATTTTCCTGTAGAACCACATCTCACTTGTTGCAAGTTTCCACTTCATTTGTGAGAAATTTGTCCAACATTTACCACTGCTTCAGAAGATTGGTATGATATAACTTAATATTACTCGTGATAAACTTTTTTCGTTATCTGAAACTTAGATTCTTCTAACCAAAACAAAAAACGTTCTTGCTGTTAGAATTACAAGACACAAAACTAAATTTCTTAAAATATTTTTTTATATTCATTTAAGAAATTTACAAAAAAGAAAGTGTTTGCTGTTGATTTTTATCATCTGTCTATATTTCTGAGATGAGGTAATGCAACTATTTACACTGTTTGTTGTCCTCATCTTTATTGCCATATTCACAAAGTTTTGGCCATTGTACACTCCGGCTTTCTTCAGGATATATTAGTTTGAATTTCAAACCAAACCTTTTATTTTGTCTACGGTGGGTGGGTAGGAGTTGGTAGATTGTTCTAATTCCAAGTGCCATGCCTCTGGAATCAAGCATTTATCCATTTCATTGTTTTTTTGTTTTTTTCTTTCAAGGCACAAATTGCTGTCGCATTCCTATATTAAATCCTTTTCTTTTGAACGATAACAGAAGCAATGAAAAATGATATTTTTTAAGTGCCTCCTTATAAGATGACAGCTTGTGAACCTCAACAGATTTTTTTTGCAAAATGAACAATAACACTCAATTGGATGAAACCAGTTTAATAAAGCAAAATCAATTGTGTTCTGTTAAAAGGGAATCTCCTGACAATTTGGAATAATTTTACTTTTTTTTTCTGCTGAAGAAACTAAAATTATGTAACAAATATTTCACATTTTCTGAATTCCTTTTTAATTAAGATTTTAGTCAAATTTTCGTTTCCCCAGTTGAATAATTTTTTTTTCCTTTTTTAATAATTTACCCATACCATAAAAAATGATTACTTGTTTTGCTAAGTTCTTACAATACAGTTTTCAAATACAAATCTGTAAATATTCTTCTCTTGCTGATAGATTTTTTTTCACTCCTGTGGCAGTAGAGACTTCAGCGGTTATTGGCCCTCGTTCGATGGTGTTCCTTCGGCGGATTGGCACGATTGCATCTCGATTAAGGAACGAGTCTTGTGAAACGGAGTGGCTCTTGCAGTGTGTCTCACTGGTGACGGTCCGAGGTAATGCTTTCTCCATCATAGCGGCTGGCAGAGGATAGAAAAAATTGTTTATAGTTACGTTGTTCTGGAATTGTCATCGTTGGTCGACTGAACTTGCTTTGCTTCATTGACTTTTGTTTTGTTATTATTAGTTACTTTGTTCAATAAATACGTTTGCTGTTAAAAAAAAAAAATGTAAATAAATTTTTTTTTGTCAATATGTAGGAATTCACACAGGGGTTTAGCATATTACTTATTAACAATAGAAAACCGATTCCACATTTTATGTCCAGTAGTATCTGATATTAATATTTGGATCCTTTAAAGGGTAGGATCAGTATTGAACTCATTGTACTCCAGCTAAATCTTCACCAGTTTAAGCTTGAGGGGCTGACCTATGTTTCACTTGTAACTGCTGTGGGAGGGGATGTAAGAGTTGTGGAAAAATACAGTCAAATGATGCTGAAAACCCCACTTCTCTTTTGATCATGCTGTTTGATTGGTTGTTTAGTGGCATATCAAATTCTATGAGTTATTTAATACTGAAATCTAAATATTTTATACTTTCAGAGTAAAAGGTATATTTTTTTAGATATCTAGTTTGTAGATCAAAATATATATTGTTGGTCATTTTATTATAAAAATGTACTGTTGATTTTTGTTTGAGGGTTCACTATTTGCCCATAGCCGAGACCCTAACAGGTACTACCACCTCAATTCAGTGTGGACCTAGGAACAACAGCAGTTAAGAGGTGGTTTTATGCCCCTCAAAACCTTCAATCTCCTGATCAGAGGCCTTGCTGTCGGATGTTGTTTATTATCATATCCATGACACAAAAGTTAACCAGTGTCAAACCCAGACAGTACTTCAGTTCATGGCTATATACAAGAATGCACAAGGACTTGGGAAAAAACAAATAACCAATATAGGACTTTTTTTTTTTTTTTTTTTAACTGTTGTTCACCCAAGGCAAGACCCAAGATGCACACATTTATAGAGGGTTGCTGAATGAGGTTGTTGAAAGTAGATAATGGCTGACTTGAGACTTGAAGAGGTTAAAATTGCATTGGTTCTTGGGAAGAAGCTGTTCAAAATAGGACTTCATTAACAATACAATACAAAAGGAATGAGTATAATTTCACCCTGTGTACATGACATGGCAGGTCTTAACTTTAAAGGTTTGTATTGATAAAGCTGAATCTTGTAGTTCGTCAGAACATTTGCCATGGAAATAGTTATTGAGCAGCAATACATTTAATTTTTGGTCTGATCTGACTCTTATAAAGATAGAGCAAGGCAGGAGGCGTCAGATACTTTCTGGAGGGGGGTATAAGGAACTGACCATTTTTCATGCATCTTTAGCAGCGGATTGTATATATGAGTTCTACTTGAGGTCTAGCATGAACTTGAGCCCCAAAACACATTCAAAACAACAAGTCTCATTGAGACTAAGAAAGGATATTAGAAAAACCTCCAACCCAAATCCTGCTTATTAGATTTAAAATTTCCACAACCACCTGATTTATTTTGACCCCCCCCTTTAATTCAAGATATGAGATGGAATCATTTCTTGAGCCATTGTTATTGGGGAATTGAAAAGTAGGGAACTCTTATGTTATCAACTACCAAATCTATCAGGGTCAAGGACTCAGTGATTTCCCTTAAATAAGGCTCGAAAATTTGCCATGCATCCATGAGGATGAATGTTAGGATTTTTGTCGTCCTACGCTAACCCCAAAGGGGTTGTCTATGCCAGACAGTAAACTCAGTTCCTCTATGTGATCTCTTAATTAAATTTATAAAGTATACACCATTTAAGTTCTTAAATAAACACAGTATCATAAAAATACATGTAGCTGCACAGAATGTTCCCATGGCAGACTCTAGGGTAGGAGAGCCAACAGATTAGTAGAGTCAAGGGGATTATACGTCCGGGTTGCACCACTCTGTATTGATGAATATCCCAGTTGGCAACTGCCGAGCTAAGCCAAGTCACTCCTTACAATATGATAAACATTAACAGGCTTTCTCTATTTCTCTATTTTGTTTCCATTATTTTTACTGTTTTTACGTTTCCCAATCTTTACCTGTTCAGCCATTAGCTGTACAAGCCTGACAGGTACCACTTTTTCAAAATAATTGTGCTTCAGCAATCAACACCCTCCAAAAGCATTAGTCATAATCAGTTAAAACCTGGACCTGCTTGCGCTAAGAGTGAGTTATAGCTTCATAAGGCTCTGACTTTAAAAAATTTTAACACTGCTTGTTAAGGCATCTGAAATTGAAAAGTGGTCTTACACCATCAAGCTACAAGTAATTGAATTTTTTTTTTTCTTTAAATCGGTATCACTCCAGGCAAAGGGTTACAAAGTGTGGATGAATTAGGAGCAGAAACATTTGTAATGAGGAGAAAAAAAGCAATCAGGAAAGCAGTAGATAGTGACTGACATTGCATTTAAATTTTTGAAGATTAAAGTTGGCTGGAAAGCATAGAGTTGGAAGGGAGT
This sequence comes from Acanthosepion esculentum, assembly GCA_964036315.1. Taxonomy (NCBI): domain Eukaryota; kingdom Metazoa; phylum Mollusca; class Cephalopoda; order Sepiida; family Sepiidae; genus Acanthosepion; species Acanthosepion esculentum. The sequence continues at coordinate 78,487,451 of OZ038515.1, forward strand.
TCCACAAGTGAGAAGTGCGAGATAAGAAACTATTAGCATAGAAATTACAGCTACGTCGAGCCAACTCAATAGTATTGTGCTTAAGTTCATAGTCTAGGTACCATAGTGAAGAACTCATCTGAGCAATTACCAGGAAAGTATTCTGCAGTTGGCCAAATGGCATGGTAACAGAACTGAGAAAATGATCTACTACTGAAGGAAGCAAGAGGACCTGTTGAAGCCTGTATCGAGAACAAAACGTAACTTGCATATGTCTACCCTCCCCCAGACCCTGGCCAGAGCTGGAGGAAGAAATGAAGGATTGGACAGTTGGAGAGAGAAATTTGGGGGTCATTCAGTCTCAACAAAAACTATTATTAATGAATTACAATTGAATGTAGCAGCACAAAGCCTGGAAGATGTTCATGGGACATCGAGCTGGTGTTACAGGTTTATGAAGAGCCATGGACTGGTACTGAGAGTTGTGTGGTGAAATAGGAGCAAGGAATTCCAACCTACTTGTGACTAAGAAACCACAGTGTCTTGTACTTCTTGACTGTGGAACTCTCTTCCAGCTTCTTACTTTCCAGTCAAGTTTGATCTTCAAAATTTAACTATATTTTGTCAATTGTTATCGTCTCTTTTCTTAATTCCTGTTCTTTTACTGTTCTTAATAGTGGTATTTTTTTTTTCCTCAGATTCTCTCACAGTCAGTAAGCCCTTGCATTTTAGTGGCTTTATTGCCTTACTTGGGGTGAATGATTAAAAAAAGAAAAAAGTCTGACATTTTAAAATTTCACTTTTACAGACAGGATGCTCCTGTTAAATTTTCTGTTTATGTTCATTTTGACATAAATGTCATTTTATTAAATTGTAACAAATTTGTGTCTCCATTAAAATTACAAAGCACCAAAGTTTCAACTAATTTCATGACAAGTCCATTCATTAAACTTATTCTACAAATTTAAACTCTCTTCCAAACTGAGTTTTTTTTTTAGTTTTGATCAATAAACAGTTGAATTAAAATATACATGTACACACACACACACACAAACCTACCTATCTTCCTAACCTTTTTTTTTTTTAAAGTAGTGTGTTAACATCTCGATCATGTCATTTTCTCTTTGATTTTATTTGTGCTACCCATTTTAGTTACTGATGCTATTAGTAATACTCAAGTGATGTACTTTCTGTTATTTGGTACAGTTCTTTGCTTGTGATTCTGTGGCACTAGTCCATAATGTTCAAAGAAGGGTGATGTTTGCCAAGACCCTCAGGCTTTAAACACTTAAAGCCTTTTTTCACCATTGATCTTAGAAGGTAGTTGTACACAGCTGACAGTTTAGATATTTCCAATTCCAGATCATAGTTTCTGTTTTGGAAAGGTTTATCTTGAGTCCTATTTCTCGGAACACTTGATGGAGGAATTTGTATATTTTGTTCAAGATCATTCTTACCACAACTATGAATACCTACTCCGTCAGCATAGCTACCACCCACCCACCCAAATTGGCCTCAGGGGGGAAGCAGGATCATTGGTAGATCTATTTGGGGATGTAGTATGGAATGTTTAAATGATCACTAGCTCTCTCTTCACATGTGTTTGTAAATGCATCGGGAATAGTTTAGGAAAAGATTAAATAGATTTGGGATCTTGTTTCCTCGGTGTGAAACTTCTGATGAGGTTTGAACTGTTTCAGCTTTGGGGGTCCTTGCAAGACGTGTAAGATTCAGAGGTTGGAAGGCAGTTTCTAATGGATGACAAGAGGAAGTCTCTATTTTAATGTGGTCATATGCTGCTGTAAAGTCGACAAAGCAGATTCCATATTTAAATAGACAAACAATTTAGATTTGAAATTTGATCATGTTGTTGTAAAAGCTACTTTTAGTGGGTGTGTGTGATTAAATCTGTATCTAATCTTGGTGTCATTTGTAAGAAAAACATTTACAAAATAAAATCTGATTTATAAACAATTATGTCCAGTGAATATGATTGGGAATATTTACAGATGAAAAGTTGTTGGCGGATAAAACAAAATGACATGAGAATTTGAATGAGATTTTTTTTATTGCAAAATGAAAAACACAAAACTTTAATTATTGGATTTCATTAAAAAAAAAAAAATTAGTATTAATTTATTAATAAGTTTTGTGAAATGTATATTTTATAAGAAAAGTTTGTTGAAATAATTTTTTAGGTACCCACCCCTCTGTTATTTAATGAAATCTCAACAAATAGGATGTATTGGTAGCATAACAGATATCAGTATGGAGAGTCTAATTGGTAAGCTGAGATCAAAATTCCAAGCTAGTCTCTTTCCTTTATTTTTACACAAATAGCTTGGGAAAGTTACAAATCTGTCTCTTTTCCTCCAGCTATGAGATAAATAGCAGGATAGATTGGGTTCTCTAGCCTTGAGTGGCAGCCAGTTCAAGAGAAGGTAAACTCTGACAATGAGAAGTATCTAAGCTGAGATTCTTTCTTTAGGAAGTCTGAATGGAGAAGGCAACAGAAAACCACTCCGCTTTTTCCCCCCCTAAGAAGTCATAGCAAATCACAGATAATAAAGAAAGGATTCTATGGAGAGCCATGATTGCTGAAATCCTGAAGGGAGATTGCAGTAAAAATAAATAAAATATTTTTTAATTACTAAAAATATTTTCATTACTATTAATTCCTGGCAGAAATTAAATCTGTTGAATTTTTATTTGAAATATTGAGAGATGTAGAAAATATGACCTGAATTTGCAAAGAAATATTTTAATGTTTTAAAATTTTTCATTTATTATGATTCTCTTAGGACACTAGTAAAATATTGTTATTAAATAATACCACTTCTGTCCCATAATATTTGGTACATTTGCATACACATTTGCATACATTAAATGTAACAACTCTTATGGGACAGGTGGTAACTCTTTTAATAACTGAGAAATCAATATTTAAAAAAAAAAAAAGAATACCCAGTGAATGAGATTTTCTTTAAAGAAAAATTATAATTTTCCTTTTTTTCTTTTTAAATGTGTAGAAATGACATAGATAGAATGTAAAGATAATTAAGAAAAGCTGAAATGATTTCCTTTGCATATTGTCTTCTATGCAAGACAAATGAAACAGGCTTTTACATTTTTTTTTCTTTTTTATCTATACTTTACTTGACTCATGAGATCTTTTTAAATGTAAGTCTCCTTTCATCGTTTATGGTCTAATCAAAGTCACTTTGAATGACATAAAAAGTACCCCCCCTGCAATAGTTTGAGTATTTTTTGATATTTTTATAACATTTTTACTGTTGCTTGCTTGCAATTAAAACCCAAAAAGACAATGCAATACATTTTTAAAATTAAAAAAAAATGTTGTGATGACCCCCCTAATGAATATGTATCCTTTTTGCCAATAGACAAGTGCTGATGATCTCCGAATGTCTTTGTTTCGGGCTCTTTTCTTTATTTTGACAAAGTTTTCATCTTTTTGTTGCTTTTTAGGATACTTTTAGCTAATCAGTTTGAAACGAACCTCCGTAACTAAGGACTCGACCACTCATCTCGTAACTAAGGAGCTCGTCTTTCATGGATGATACTTCAATTAATTAGGCCACCAAAGCCATCAAATTTAGGCATATCTTTTTTTACAGTAGGGTTCACCCTCTACAAGGCCTGAGAGCCACTCTAGGCAGAGGGTTACAGTAAGAGGTACAGTTAATGCTGATATGTGGGAAAGACAGCAGTTAACCTCAGGCTTGAGCCAGCTAAGATTATAGTGATCACGAAAACACCCTCTTGGGAGTCAATTCCACAGAGCAGTGGTTTACAGGAAGATGCTGCTTGAGTGGAACTTATTTTGCTGTCATTTTTTTTCCTTTGTCTTTATTTCCTGACATTATTTATCAACTACATTCCTTCAGTTTTGAAGACGAAATCCTGATAGATTTGGTAGTTTGGATTGTAAAGCTTCGTTTGAAAGGATGAAATCCCAATTGATGCAAGTTTAATTCTTATCCAGATTTACATTTCTTGTGAATTTCCACAATTTAAAAATCAAACAAAAATGTTATGATAAAAGTTACTGATTTAAAAAAAAAAAAAAAAAAAAAAAAAATTCAAAAGTAATAATGTAAATTTCAGAAAAGACAAAACTCATGTATCCTGGGTAAGACGATAAACTACATCTGCCAACAAGGCCTCTGATAAGGAGGTTTTGAGGAGTGTGGAACCACCTCTTAATTGCTGGTGTTCCCAGGTCCACTAACAGGTGGTAGCACAAACTGGTGTCAAAATACTATGAAAGTGTAAAAATAGGTTTTAATACCAGCAATACTTTTTTGTAAAAAAATTATTACCAGCAATACATTTTTGAAAAAAAAATATTACCAGCAATAAAAATCTTGTTGGCATTAAATAACCCATTGTGGTGTTGATATGTCGTAAAATAAACTAAACCAAACCAAACAAAACTCACTTCATGAACAAATTGTCTTTAAGATGAAGTTGTTAACCTTGAATCTGTCACACCACTTTCAACATCATTGTAAATATTTACATTTAATTTAGTTTTGCACAGGAATGGTGTATCGGAAATCTATCAGACTCACTTGCAAAATATTACTCTATTCTTTCATCAGTAACTCAATAAAATTCCATGATGTTTACAGATTCATCCGACTAATCTGATGGTAATCTATGGTGTCATTATAATTGCTAGGTTACTTAGTAAAAGTTAAAAATAAAATATTTGTATCCTTGACTGGAAAAAAAATGCGATGTGATGATTCTCGAGGGTTGTCAGTTTGACGCACGACATAGAAAATTTTGAAGATTTTTATTCAAGTCCCTTAGTACTTGAATTCAGTCAAGTGAAAAGAAAATTAAAATTTGAAAAGCATACTAAACAAAAATGGAATTTGAATCTTCAAAACTATCAGAAAATAAGATTCTTTCAAACCACAGTGGAAGACCTGCTGCTCTGCAATTGTGGAAGCCGGACTTTAACAAAGAAGATGAGTGACAGGCTTGAAGGAACGTACATGAGGATGCTTAGGTTTATACTTGATGTATGATGGAAAGAAGACAAAATAAAAAAAGGTGCACTATACAAAACTGCAAATGGTTATAGCAGAACTACGGATTAGAAAACTGCAATTCCTTTGGCCCATTTAAAGGAGAGAAAAAAAAAGCTTTTAAGTATTTGTGTTGAAGCCTGAACATGGAGAGAAAAAAATGGGAGAATAACTAAAATATATGGATCTGCTAAGAAACAATGGTGGCTTGAGAAGTGAGCAGTGAAGATCTTTGGAGACAACAAATAATGGAAGAGACTAGATAATGGCGTTTGAGTTTGCTTAAATTAAAATTAAAAAAAAAAAATGACAAAATTACCAAACATGGTTATTTTGAATCCCTTTTTGGTTGGGCTTGGAACTTTTTATTACCTCCTTAATAGTTTTTACTTTTAGTGCATGAGATGCGTCTGCAAATATTTCAACTATTATGGCACACGTTATAACATTTTCCTGGTGCCAAAGACTCCGTGGTTTCCAAAATGCACCTCTAACTTGTTGAGCTAAATTTTACAAAAGTCAGAAACTGGAAGAGATAGCTGAAATTTCTTGGACACATAATGAGGAAAGAGGTCTTGGCAAATTTGACATTCACAGGGCATATCAAAGGGACAGGGGAAATCAGTGGTGCCACCTGTCTGAAGAGCTGGTGTGAATAGATGGTGGAATAGGCTTCGCAAAAGACATACGTTGCTAAGGGTTACAAGGGATAGAGGCTGTGGAGAGCCATGATCACATTAAGAAGGGACATGGCACATAGAAGAAGAATCAGATATCCTGAATGAATTAAGTGCATTCTTTACTACAGTTAGCAAAATTTAAAAAAAAGGAAAAAGTTCTTGATTCTGATGTAACTGATTTCAATCTCTGAGGAATAAAATAATGTATTTATTTATTTTTTACAGTAAGGGTCACTCGAGATAGAGGTTTACATTAAGAGTCACAGTTTATACAAATAGGAGAGGAAAATAATGGTTAACCCTTGACTTGAACAGGTTAAGATTGTAGTGATTGTATCCTTTTGGGAGTTGGGTCCACAGGGCAAAGGTTAGGGTCTCCGTTTTGTTGAATCCTGCAAAAACAAATGTTCAAATGGAGACCAATGCTCAATATCCTGATTTTGAAGGCATTTTTACATTTTGCAATCTGTTTTGCAATTCAAGAAGAAAATACAAAACTAAGAGATACTCTCAGGCTGATAAGTACCATTCACAGTCAAATTACTTGTAGGAAATGAATTAGTTTAATGTAATCTCCTCTTACGATTAATGATTCTTAACCGACATGCCACTGCACATTAGTCTCTGCTGCTGCTGCATGATCTTAAGTGTGCCATGAATTATTGTCACAGAATACACATACATGTGTGTGGAAGTAGCAACGGTACAGCATTTGTATTTGAATAAATGAATTGGTGTTAAACTTTTTATCCCACATTAGCTAAAAAGGCTTTATCAGTTTTATTGCAACTTTCGACTTCGTATTTATGTGAATTTGGCTTCTCAACCCCAAATAACATAAAAAATAAGAAGTGAGAAAGACTGCGCTCAAATGAAGAAGAAATGAGGGTCTGCTTATCGCAGATTTGACCAAACATTGAAGAAATCGCAAAAAATTACCAAGCACAGGTTTCACACTAAATAAACTGCACAAACATTTGAATACAAACATTGAAATAAAGTAAATTCATATTTGTGTGTGTGGTTTTTTTTTTTTTTTTTTAAATCTATGGTTTTCATCACATTTAAATGTATACGCTATAAAATTTTTGCTAAGTGTGCCATATTTTCATTTGCTCTTAGGTGTGCCATTGCTTAAAAAGGTTGTTAGACATTGCATTAGATTATCAGTAAATCTTTTGGATTATAAATCAAAAGATTAATTTATGCCATTCATTCAAGATTTAAAATTACTGTCTCATCGGAAATTGTTGGCTTTACAATAATTATGCAAGTAAGATAAGTGACATTTGGCCTGGAAGATGCAAGGAAAATTATCAACATTTTTTTATTTATTTATTTTTTTTTTTTAAAGAAAAACAAAAAAGGAAGTCTCTGAAATTCTAATTGCTATTTGAAATGACAATACAATACAAATTAAATCTACAGATAAAGTTGCACAAAAGTTTAAAAAAGAAATGTGCAGATGACATAAATACCAACTTAGCTTCTTTTTTTTTTTTATTTATTTTGTCATGTGTGAATGAAATGCCAGTTTTATTTATTTGAATTAGGAATTTAAAGATAATGGTAATATTAGCTATTTCCTTATAAGGAAACATTTGGCATTTGTTGACCAAGCAGCCACTACTACTGTCAGTTAAAATTGATAAAATCTTTCTCTTCAAACAATTTTTCAGGAAAATAACTTTCTCAAATTCAGTAAATGTTATCATTCTTTCCAGTATTAATAGGATTTCTTTCCTAACCTTTTATTTGAAGTTCTTAGAATGTTAACATTTTCATTATATCATTATTTTCTCTACAAGTTAAATGTGCTATCCATTTTACCTGTTGCTGCTGTTGGAAGTCCTCATGTGATGTTGTTTCTGTTATTTGCTAAAGATCTTTGTGATTCTTTTTTGCCATTTCACAAAGTTCAAAAAAGGATGATCTTCACCATGACCGACAGGTTTCACTTGCTCAAAACAATTATTCAGCATTTTTTTCATAAAATGAAAAGATTAGAATTCAAAACATTAAACTGAAATTTGATTCACTTTTCTCTGGAATCTTATTTCAATTCCCTAAACACATTTATCTTTGTTTTGATTGGTTGGGCTTGAGGGGGCACAGATACATATAGCATTGCAGTTCAGACCAGGCATCAGGTTTGTTCTCAGGGTGCAGCTTCTTCCAGTCAAAATAACTCTTTGGCCAGATCATCACCCACAAAATCAAACCATGAGCCAATTGTAGCAGTAAGCAAAATTTTAACCTATTGCCATAGACAAGTGAGGCAGAGATGAAGTGTAGGTGAGGGGAGGTGAACAGTCTAGCCCTGTAGTGTTGTGGCGAGGCAGTCTCTTTTCTATTTGTAGGTTCCTCTGTCACTCTGATAGTGACTACTGTCTTATAGAGAACATTGTTCTTTGTCTTATAGAGAACATTGTTCTTTGTCTTCTGATCTTGGTCTAAAAAGTAATTTATCAAGGTCTGGCTTCATTTAGAGACCCTTTTTATCAGGATCCATTTGCCATGGTCTTTGTGAAGTCCACTTCACTTAGCTGAAAATCTTCAGGACAAATTTCCATTTAACAGCTGACACTCATATCACTACATCATAAACAGATTAATTTAAAATGTTTTATAGCAGAATATGTATGTCTGATATCCATAGCATTTGTAAATATAAACAGTGTTGTGGTTGTCAGTTTCATGCTTTTTTTATATTATTGTTCATCCAACACAAGGTCAAAGAGCCACTCAATGTAGAGTGTTACTGAATGAAGTCATAAGTGCATAAAAGGAGGAGGTAAAAAGTATATATTATGAGGATATGTAGGATAGATAACAGTTGACCCTAGACTTAATGAGGTGAAATTTGTAGTGATGTGGAAATATTCTTTCAGAAGTATGTTCCACAAAGTAACAGTTCTAAGGTTGAATTTCTTTCTTACAAATGGAATATGAATCGAAGGAAACTGAATCAACCCTCTGTATGTGTCATGGAGGGTTTGAGATGTGAAGTTCTGGATTGAGAGAACTAAGGAATGTAGCATGTTTGTTCATCTTCCATTAAAAAATAGTGATAGAGTAGCACAAGGCTAGCAACATTTGGTCTGTGTGGAAAGTGGCTGTAGGGGTGGAAATTAATTAATCACCCACAAAGCCACATAAATTTGAATCTGAACTTATATTTTGTCTATGTTGTGATTGTGTGGTCGTGTGAGCACTACCTTGGGAGTTGTTTACATTCACATGTCTGACAGGTGGTAGGTTCATTGGTATCTGTCAAGGTTGGCCAAGAGGCAACAGAATCTCCAAATCCAAATTCAGGGCCTGTTCATTCCTATTAGAGGAACTCTCCCTGATTGACCATGTCTTCAAGAGTGTAGCCATACTCCTCACACTTGGCCAATTGTGGGTGGTCAAGGCTCACAGTTGGGGGTGGAGTTCATCCATCCTTTAAATTTATGTGCTACTGCGATTCCGCTTAACCTCCTCACTAGACCAGACTAGCAGACTTTCAACGACTCAGCTTTTTAATTCAGTTGTTGTTCTTCTTGGCCAGTCAAGGCTATAGAACTCAGTCTGTTCTGCTATTTTACCTATAGCTGGTGGGGAGAAGAGATGGATTCATACCTTTCCAAAGAGTATTTGCACATAGATGAATGCAATGAACTTGACTGGAATTTGAACTTGGCTCTCCAATTCCTCAATCTTAGTTGCTATCCATTACTGTACCCTTTTCTTTATATATTTATACATGTTTAGTTTTGTGTTTCTCAAGGTTGATAGATGTGTGTCTGTATATAATATTCTGGATGTCTGTTTGTAGATATGGTGCGATTTAATTGCAGTGAAATAGATTTATTATCTTGTTAATTTCTTTTTTATGATCTTTGTCATGTATATTGTTAAAGTTTTTTTTTTCTTTAATTATTTCATCCCAAGCAAGGCAATAAAGCCACTAGGATGCAAGGAGGTTACTGAGTGTAAAAGAATAAGAAAAAATAGAAATGTTATTAAGGAACAAAACATTAGAAGAGTAACCAAGAAGACATGAGATAATGGTTGACATTGCATTTAAATTTTTGGAGAAAGTTGGCTGGAAAGCATGGAACTGGAAGAGAATTCCACAAGCAAGAAGTGCAGGAAAAGAAACTATTTGCATAGAACTTATGGTTGCACTGAGCCAATTCAACTGTAAATTGATAAAACCTTGCCACCAATCTAATACTGCTCTTAAATAAAGTCTAAGTACCATAGCAAAGTGTGATATTTATTTTGTAAAAAATACAAAAATGTGGCAGAAGGCTGAAAAGGGTAGGGGGGGGGGGCTGGTCTTCTGTCTTATCTTAAACTTAGCTAACCACAATCACTGACCCAAACATAACACAATATTCCTTACACCAAAACTTACCATTCTTACTTACCATTCTTACTACATCCACCATAATACTTCCGAATCTCCATGAAGTCCTCACTAGTCCCCGTATGTACAATTCTTGTCTGCTGGGCAGGAATAGAAATAAAACAAGAATTTAAAGATCTGAATCCCAATGTGTATTTACAATAATGAAGAGTTTCTCGGGACAATTACCTTGAAGGTATTTATAGAAAAGAAACAAGGAAAATTGTTAGGATGGTGGGAAAGTGACTGAAGCTGAGGTGCCAGAACAGCACCAAAATTGTGGCTTCTTTATTTATCAAAGTTTTATTCATAAATTTTTGCATAAAGTTTTTTTTATTTTTTTTATATTCATTTAGTATTGTATTTTTATTTTATTTTGTTTCCTTGATTTATTTAGTTTTGATTTTGCCCCCAATCCAACAAGGAGTAGAAATTTGTTAATTTTTCTCATTTATTTCTATCAAACTCGAGTAAGATCTTGAATAAAAATGTGTTAAGATTTGGTGACGAGACATGGACTGCTTTCCTTTCTTCAGTGGTGCGGGGTGGGGGTGTGCATCTGGGCGAGGCAAGTAAATGTTACTCTTTAACGGCTTTGTTGTATGATCGTAAAAAGATGTCACGTGAAATGATTTGAAGCTCTTCTGGATTAGTTTAAAACCTTTTAATCACCCACCCCCGTCCCCACCTATTTCATTAGAACAGACTTATATATACCTACGTTGACATGGTTTCTATTTTATAAGTAAATGTAAGAAGCACCCACATACATGCAAACAAACCATATACAAGACTTTCATGATTTACATATTTACACAGTTGTGTAAAGCGCTTACTAACATTCCATCCAGTCAAAACACACACACACACACACACTTCTCTACATTAGAGGCCTACTAAGCATATCAACACCTCAATGGGTTATTTAATGCCAACAAAATTTTTATTGCTGGTAATGTTTTTCTTCAAAAATCTATTTCTGGGAATATTTTTCCTTAAAGAAATCTATAGCTGGTCATATTTTTTTTCCAGAGAATGTATAACTGTTTGTATTGCTGGTATTTTTTTAAAAGTATTGCTGATAATAATTTTTCCTTCAAAAATTATTGCTGGTAATAATTTTTTTTTTATTACAAAGTATTTCTGGTATTAAAACTTATTTTTACACAAGTTTGGGTGTCAAATATTTGCCCAGAGCGGGGACCCTAACAGGTGCTACCACCCCAGATCAGAGTGGACCTGAGAACGCCAGCAATCAAGAGGTGGTTCCACGTTCCTGAAATCCTGATCAGAGGCCTTGCTGTTGGACGTAGTTTATCATCTTACCCAGGACGGCTGATAGGAAGTGAGGATACTGAAAGTATATCATAATGGGGGAGGGTAAAGGAGTCATGGTAATTTTCCAGGGACCCCAGAAAATGTTTGCCTATTGAAGGTGGTCATTCACATTCTGTTTAAGCCTTATTACAGCTCGTCTACGTAATTTTTAACTTGTTAATAAAGAATGGAAGAAATCCCAAATGAAACTTTGTATTGGATTTGAGAAACTTCCTCTGAGACGTTTTGGTATGCAAACACTGTGGACAGCACACATTGCCTACACTATATCTGGCTTACTCTCTCTTTAAGTGTGCACGCACACACGTTCAGCATATATATATATATATATATATATATATATATATGCATGAGCTCTAGAGGGCCTGTCTCCCCACCAGGTAATACCTCTTTTTCCAGAAACATAATGAAGTGGGAAATGTTGGGCAGAGGAGATTGTCTCGAGTAATTTTAGAGAACCCTTCATCATGTATACTTGGGCTCCTATTTTAAATTAGGCTTTCGGCCACATTCTGTTTGAGTGGTTTTGCGACTAACTCTTGACACACATAATTAGATACACTAGATATCAATGCTTAGATGTATGTTCAAGCACACACACACATACAATTCAGGGTGCAATAGATAAATTGTCTTTTAAATTATATATAATGAAAATAACACTGACATCTCATTTTAACAGAGATATTTTACCATTGGCCAGAAAGGCAGATTAGGCAAAAATAGCTGAAATTTTGAGGTAACTTTATACAGTATTGGGGTTAATTTCCTTATTATTGTTGTTATATTATATATAGTTATTATATATATATATATATATATATATATATATATATATATATACATATATATATATATATAGTTATTATATTATATTATATATATATATATATATATATATATATATAGTTATTATATTATATTATATATATATATATATATATATAGTTATTATATTATATATATATATATATATATATATATATATATATATAGTTATTATATTATATTATATATATATATATATATATATATAGTTATTATATTATATTATATATATATATATATATATATATAGTTATTATATTATATATATATATATATATATATATATAGTTATTATATTATATATATATATATATATATAGTTATTATATTATATATATATATATATATATATATAGTTATTATATTATATATATATATATATATATAGTTATTATATTATATTATATATATATATATATATATAGTTATTATATTATATTATATATATATATATATATATAGTTATTATATTATATTATATATATATATATATATATATATATAGTTATTATATTATATTATATATATATATATATATATATATATAGTTATTATATTATATTATATATATATATATATATATATAGTTATTATATTATATTATATATATATATATATATATATATATATATATAGTTAT
>OZ038515.1:78502868-78517868 GCA_964036315.1 Acanthosepion esculentum
GGGAGGGTAAGCAAAAGTGGGGTCAATGAGTTTGCTTAGAATGATAACACAAAGTTACGCTAAGTATGAAAACTCTTTTACCATTAAAATTTCTATATAAATGTCGTGCCTGCTGCCAAACCTCTTCAGAAATATCTAAACTGCCAGTTGTATACAACTGATTTCTAAGATCAATGTCTGAAAATGACTTTAAGTGAATGAAGAAGACCACACTTCTTCAGACTTTGTGTACTGGCATTACACAATCAGAAATAAAGAACTGTACCAAATAACAGAGACCACATCACTTGAGGACTTTCAAAAAGTAGCAACAACTAAAATGGATATCACATGTAAGTCGAAGAGAATGACATAACCAAGATATTGATATTCCACATTACTTCAAATAAAAGGGCAGGATCCCCCACCCTGCCAATCAATGCTGGAAAGAGTGATAATAGTTACTGGGCTCGATTTTCCTGAAAAATTGTTTTAAGAGAAAAATTTTATAAATTTCACCTGAAAATAGTACAAGTTATTCAGTCAATAAATTCTGGATATTTCCTTATAAGGAAATGGCTAATATTACCATTGTCATTTCAGCTTGTGAAACTTACCAACTCTGAGTTGATTATTTTCATAGACAGGAGGTGATGGAAAGTTTGTCTGCCCCCAGCTCCTAAAATCTGACCAAATGACCAAACATCAGATATATATTTTAAAAAGTCCTTTTTGCAGCTAAGTACTTTTCAGCACCCCTCATAAAATATTCTTTCTGCTGTTTATTAACTTTAAGTTTGTAATTTTTTAAATCATTTCACTTCAATCAAGCAATAAAAGCCACTAAGATGTAAGGGGCAAAATATATTTTGCAAAAAAATTGTATTTTGATATTACTTTATCAAAGCACCGATAGTAATAAAAAAAACTATAGCCTTACACCAAACAATTACAAATAGTAATTGTTACTGTTAAAGATCAGAGTCCATATGATAGAAAAGAGGTTGACACCACCTTTCTTCAATAGGACTAACATTTGTTTTATATTGTTTCCAGTAAGTTTGTTTTCCAAATTTGAGGATTGTACATGAAATGTGTTGGTGGTCACCAGCAGACTGCCAAACTCTTCTTCTTGTATATATAAATACATATATATGTACATCAAGGAAAAACTTAACTCCTCATCGAAAACACGGTTATAAATTATAATTTATTTCAACGGGTAAGTTTTTACCACCCGTCTCATCAGACCGAAATTACAAATGATGATGTGTTAAGATTTTCCTTGATGTATATCGTATTCCTCTGTATACAATGCATTCAGCTCTCTTCATGCATCCATCTTTTTAATATTTTAGATTAAAAAGACTTACTTGTATCATCCTTTCCACTTATGGATTTGATATAATTATATATATATATATATATATATATGATAAAAAAAGTAGACACTGGGGTCAACAGCGTGTAGTGACAGTCTGTTTCATGCTTGAATTCACTGTTCTTTAGACCTGAATATTGTTTGGAACAAACTGTCGCTGCTCACTGTTGATCTCAGTGCATAATTTTATATTTTATATTTACATATCATCTACCATTGCACATTTTCCCATAAATATAGCAAATATAGCATGTCATAAAAATGTATATTTATCATATATATATATATATATATATATATATATATATATATAAAGTTGATACTAACGCAAGCGGCCTTACAATAGTTGTAAGTGGTCCGCACATTACGCAATGAATATTTCTGAACTTGATTTAAAATTCTAAGTTTTCAAGCATTAAACATCGTGATGAAAAAACAATTAAGACCTACTTTGTAGTTATTAGTTCAATTTTGATTTGATAAGTACACACACACACACACACACTCACACATATATATATATATATATATATATATAAATATAAAAGTGAACATAGAAGTCTTTTAGAAGACTTTAGAAGAACTTTTATATTTACACACGCTCTATCTCTGATATTGAGCACTTTATCCCATAAATATAGCACACTTTAAGACTATATTTCTTCATATATATATATATATATAAAATGAGAACAAATATGATTCCACTGTACGTGACATTTAATTTAAAAGTGGGCTCAATAGATAGTAGTACTAAACATTATTTACTTTAGGATATTAAAATGTTGAAAATCGTGACAAAATAACAATTATGTTTCCACACCATAAATGTGTGACTTCAGGGGATGTTAAACTACTGGTGAGTGAAAGATTAATTTAAAAAATCAGAATACTTTTAAAAAATAGACTTGTGGGCTTTGTAGTGATTAACCAACTGAAGGTGACCTACACTAAATTCAAATTAACCAGAAAAAATTTTTCAATATAAGTCATAACACTTATCTGCATATAAAGCGTAGACAATTTCCTTATGGGTAGATACGGATTGTTACGTTATGTTCCTCGTGGGTAGATATGGATTGTTACGTTATGTTCCTCGTGGGCAGATGCGGATTGTTACGTTATGTTCCTCGTGGGCAGATGCGGATTGTTACGTTATGTTCCTCGTGGGCAGATGCGGATTGTTACGTTATGTTCCTCGTGGGCAGATGCGGGTTGTTACGTTATGTTCCTCGTGGGCAGATGCGGGTTGTTACGTTATGTTCCTCGTGGGCAGATGCGGGTTGTTACGTTATGTTCCTCGTGGGCAGATGCGGGTTGTTACGTTATGTTCCTCGTGGGCAGATGCGGGTTGTTACGTTATGTTCCTCGTGGGCAGATGCGGGTTGTTACGTTATGTTCCTCGTGGGCAGATGCGGGTTGTTACGTTATGTTCCTCGTGGGCAGATGCGGGTTGTTACGTTATGTTCCTCGTGGGCAGATGCGGGTTGTTACGTTATGTTCCTCGTGGGCAGATGCGGGTTGTTACGTTATGTTCCTCGTGGGCAGATGCGGGTTGTTACTTTATGTTCCTCGTGGGCAGATGCGGGTTGTTACGTTATGTTCCTCGTGGGCAGATGCGGGTTGTTACGTTATGTTCCTCGTGGGCAGATGCGGGTTGTTACGTTATGTTCCTCGTGGGCAGATGCGGGTTGTTACGTTATGTTCCTCGTGGGCAGATGCGGGTTGTTACGTTATGTTCCTCGTGGGCAGATGCGGGTTGTTACGTTATGTTCCTCGTGGGCAGATGCGGGTTGTTACGTTATGTTCCTCGTGGGCAGATGCGGGTTGTTACGTTATGTTCCTCGTGGGCAGATGCGGGTTGTTACGTTATGTTCCTCGTGGGCAGATGCGGGTTGTTACGTTATGTTCCTCGTGGGCAGATGCGGGTTGTTACGTTATGTTCCTCGTGGGCAGATGCGGGTTGTTACGTTATGTTCCTCGTGGGCAGATGCGGGTTGTTACGTTATGTTCCTCGTGGGCAGATGCGGGTTGTTACGTTATGTTCCTCGTGGGCAGATGCGGGTTGTTACGTTATGTTCCTCGTGGGCAGATGCGGGTTGTACGTTATGTTCCTCGTGGGCAGATGCGGGTTGTTACGTTATGTTCCTCGTGGGCAGATGCGGGTTGTTACGTTATGTTCCTCGTGGGCAGATGCGGGTTGTTACGTTATGTTCCTCGTGGGCAGATGCGGATTGTTACGTTATGTTCCTCGTGGGTAGATACGGATTGTTACATTAAATTAAGTCATAAGGCAAAAAGTTTGCAATCTAAGAATTGGGGTTGACACACAAAAGCAGATTCGGATAAGCAACCATAGCATTCTTACTTCAAGAGAAGACAGACCAGGACTGAGTCAGGTGAAACCGAGAACTGGCACATTTTATTGGCCAGGAAGAAATCCCAGCATACATTTGTGTGCTTCTGCCTATAAACTGTGGAGGGGAAAGTGTTTTGCAGTCATTCCTAGTTGGATTGAAACCATTCAAGTTTAAAATGAATGATTTTTAATCAGAAAAAACTTTAGACTTTTTAAAACAAGAAAAATGTTTTTGAGAATTAATTACATTCTGGAAATAATTTTAATTTCTTACTGATAACTTTTGACTATGCCTATTTTGGAGAGGCAGATATGATTCAATGTATTGTCATGAGATTTTGCTATGGGGTTCTTGGCATCAACCTATCAAGGATAACATGGTGCTAATTTTTTTTTTTTAATAATAAATCAGGCCTTCTGAATATTGAATGATGAATATATGTAACACTCTGTCATTGATTGTTAAACTTGTCTGAGTCATTTTAAAATGAAAAAAACATTTTCACCTTTTTGAGAACATTTTCTGGACTCTATTTTGATCACTTTAAATCTGCCGAGAAACTTGGATTGAACAGAATACAGTCTCTAATAAATCCGCTTCAAATTCAAAATCCACCGTTTACAAAATTGATTCTAAAAAGAAAAAACAACACATGCTATGGAAACTGCAAATAGTAATCACGTATACGTACATATGTATCTACCAACTTATATGCTTAAATAAGTGTGGGTATGTGCATATACACACACACACACACACACACACAAGTTTATCTGTATAAAGAAACATAAATATATGTATTCAGGTATATGTATGTGTGGTATTTAATATTATGAATACAGCTGCATTTTCCATTTCTTTTCAAAAACAATATATATATATATACACACACACACACACACCACACATTATAAAATGGACAAAGTCCGACAATTATTTTTAAAATGTCTTAAAAATAATTGCCGGACTTTGTCCATTTCATAATGTGTGACGTCATTTGTTTACGTCATGAGCAGATATAAATGTACATGATTCATGGAAGATTGAAGTTTAAAGACAGTAAAATCGACCTTGCTAACTGAACGCTCCTCTGTTGCTCAATCGATTAAAGGCATGTCAGGCTATTTGATGGTTCTGTATAGGATACAGGTTTGATTCCTGTCGGGGGATGAATATTTCCTTTGAAAATCTCGGACATTCAGGCCGGGAAATGTTGTTTAATACTGTTTATTATAAAACAGAGCATTTACTTAAATATTTGTATCTATAAAAAGAATGTATAAACATAAAAATGTCTTATACATACACACATACACACATATATATATATATATATATATATATAAATATTATTTGGGATAGAGCATATGTAAATATAAGCAATGTGGACACAAAGTTCAACACTGAATGAAGACAGTTTCATCCTTTAACAACATTTACAATCTATGTAGATTACATTCTTCATGAGACAGTTACCATTCAGTGTTGAACATTTTGACCACACTGCTTATATATATATATATATATATATATATATACGCAGACATTTGAAGGGGTGCTTAAAAGTTCTCTATTAAGGAATAGATTCAAAATAAATTGAAATATATATATTGTTTCAATGGATGTACATGTAGTATAGTGTTTATTAGTGCAGAAAGTGTGTTTGGCATGCCGAGCTCCTTGCATTTACTTTTTCACTTATGGTCTTGGAAAAGGTATGAATCCATCTCTTCTCCCTCCAGCTATGGATTAAATAGCATAGCAAATTGTGCTCTGTGAGCTTGGTTGGCAACCAGTCTAAGAGAAAAACAACTCAAAATTTAAAGTCTGTTGGTAACTCCACTTCCTAAAAAGCCTACTTATGTGCCACAAGAACTCTTATGATGAAGCTGTGGCCCTATATGCCACATGGTGGGAGAACTATTTATCTCTTTCATGTTTGGTCAAATTTGGGGAAGTAGGTTGGGCTGTAAACCTTTCACTAGCCATTATGATAAGTTGAAAGATATAATCGACATAGTGATTGTCAGTTTCATGCCTTAAATAACCATCAGACTGTTAATTTTCTTTTTGAATGTTGACATATGGTCTGGTGATCGTTTCAGGCATGAAACTGATAAACCCCATGCAATTTTGATTTCTTTGTCTTTGACCATACTGCATATAGCTACATACTCTTCCCCATGGATATAGCAAATTCTCCAAGGTTTTTATAACACAATTGGACTCTGTTTAGAGCTAAATGCATTCTTAGTGCTCAAAGTTGAAATGATGATCCATCTTGCTGTTGTAACCTTCTGATCCAGGTTTCTTCTCTGCTGTTGCTTCTTTTTTAAACTTATTCACTGTTCTCTTGATGGTTCGTGAATTGACTTTGAAGATGGAAGCCAGAATATGAATGTTGGTACCATTACTGAAGGCCTGAATGATCTTTTTCCTCCCACCATTGCTCAATTAGGAAGACATAGTAGAGCTGACACAACTTGATTTTAGCCTGTTTTCTTTTTAGCTGAATGGCTCAAATGGTTTTTCAGTGATTCTTATGACAAATGGCGTCAAGATGGCGAAATGTCTTATCTGAAAACCTGGAAAAAAAAACTTAATTAGTTTAGTGTTTTTTGTTGTTTTTAGATATTAAACATTTTGTGGGATCGGCAATTATCCTATTAAATGATTTGGACAATTTTGCTGTTACACCGGGGGGGGGGGGTGTATGTATGTATGTATGTATGTATGTATATATATATATATATATATATATATAATTATTTATTCAAAAATTATAACATAAATATGTTATAAAATCACTACAAAAATAGCCATTTTGTTTCAACACTTCTGGTGTCTTATCAAGTGATGATGTTGAATGTAGAATAAAGGGTTTTAAAAGGTTCAAATTAATTAACCACCCCTCACAAGGGGAAACTGTTGGTTATTGGAATTTATTCTGTATACACCAATCCTATAAGTGAACATTGAAGTCAACACTCATGTTTCATGCTGGATGCAATTGTCAGGCCGCCTGGCGATTGTGTTCAGCATGAAACAGCCTGTCACCTCTAAGTGTTGACTTCAATGTTCACTTTTATATTTATATTGACATATGCTCTTATTTTGATATTGAGCACTTTATCCCATAAATATAGCACACCTTAAAACTATATTTCTTCATACATACATACATATATATATATATATATATATATATATATATATATATATAATGGGATGGGACCAAGTTGTTAGAACCTTAATACTTTGTCCATGAGACCAAGGTTCAGATCTTATCATTGCCAGTTTGTCAAGGTGACCTCTTGACAATATTTGCCTGGGAAAATGATCCTAGCCTGTGGCACCTGAAAACCATACTACGAGTTGACCTAAGCAATGTGAGTGAAATTGGAGAGATGAAAGTAACAAGTTATTGTCAAGAATCAAAGTCCATTTTGTTGGAATCTTCCGATGACATTGTCCCTCAAATCTTCAAGTAGGATGCATTAGTTATTAATTTTCTTTAAATATATTTGATATCATGTGACTGTGATATCATGTGAATGTGATATTTTAAAACTTTTTTATTTTTACTTAATATGTATAGCTTCTAAATTTTGTAATCCTTTTTCACAGCTTGTTTATTATATTATTGTAATTTGTGACTATATTGTGCCTTGCTCAGGTGTATGATAAGTATATTTATGAGAAACATTGTATCTCCTACATAAGATTCATCACAGACACCTGAATTAAAAAAAATAATGACCTAACATTCATGTTACATCAAATAAATTAAGAAATTAAAACTCATCTATCATATTTAAAATTTACATATAAAAGGTCATCAAGAAAATGAACTTTTTTGAGCCATGTTTATCAAAAGTGTAAAATATTCCAAAGAATAAAAGATCAAGTCTCGGAAGTTTTGCTGCTGACATAAATTGTAAAATGTCAAATGACCTGTGCAATAAGATGTAGAAATTGCAAAATAAGAAAATATAAGTAGAAAAAGAAAAATGCTTCATTTCTTGAACCACCTTTTTAGACAATTATGTCGTTTGCTATGATTTGATGTAAACAAGTAAGGAAAGAAATAAGAAAAACACATAAAAATGAATAAGAATTGACTTGGCTTCCTCTAAGTAATTCAGATTTGAGGGTTCGCTGATCATTTGTTTATTCTTTGTCTTCATTTGTTATAAATCAGTCAAGTTCTGCTGTGAACATTTAAGACAGACGGAATCCAAATTCGGAATCAATATTGGATCAATACCAGAGGATTTTGCTGTCTGCTAAAATTCTACTTATTCTTTAAAATTATTAGTTTGGAATTTTTTTTTTTTTTTATTCTCCCCTGTCTTTTCCTCTCCATGTAGTGGCTGTATATGTTTTGGGTGAAGAATTTTACGCATTGAAAATTGGGCACAATCTTTCAGACATTTTAGAATATTTTCACTTAGCTTCATTCTAGAATTCCTCCTATGCTGCTCGTAATTCATAGTAGGCTTTTAAATTCTTTCAAATCATATATTTTAATTCCAAGTTTTCAAGAAAAAAGAAAAAGTATGTCTATTAAAATTTTTGTCAGCCATAATTGTCACATGACACATCAAAATGCTAAACTGATAATTTGAATTCCCTCCTTCCAAAGTTTTTATTTGCTTAATTACAATTGGTATATTTTCCAGTCTTCCACTGGGCATAATGCCAAACATCTATGAAGAACTTAGAACCTTGAAAATGCAAAAATACATTCTGCCAATTATAATGAGATCATTATTTTGTGCAAAGTATGTGCAGCATGAGGGGGGGTGTTCAGTACTTGCCCTCATAGATTATTTTTATTATATTTGGCTCAAAGTTAACCTTTCTGAATACAATTGCTGAAAACCATTCAAATAGTTTGTCTGAATTTCTGAGGTGAGGAGTTAACATTTTCTATTTATTACTGAAGAAGGCTATAGAGCTCAATTGCTGAAACACTGCAAGAATAACAACAAAGATGAGGACATTCGTCTGAATATAAATAATGTAAATACCATTCAAATGGTTCATACATACCTCCTTTCAATATAGTTTTCACTGTTTTTTGATACCATGAAGCATTCACTGTCAATGTGCTCCCAAACATGTTCCCCCCGAATAGTGAATAAGAAATTTCATATAAAAAAAGGAAATTGAAGCTTCAGAAAATGAGACGAATTTGATTCTTTCATGGCTAAAAAGAAATTTTTTATAAAAAGCAAAAGAAAGCAAAACCTGAATTGTTTAAGGTCTGCAAATTTTTCAGGGTCATATCATATTTTATACATTTTTGTGAGCCAAAGAAAAAAAATCAGTTTTATAAACAAATTCTACTCCTAAATCTCATGCCATGAATGCATTGGACCCAGAAGAGCCACCTTGTCCCTCTAGCTGTCAGTCTTGGTAGAGCGTCGGAACATCCTCCCTCCAGTGCCAGATTGATCTGCTGGAGGTCCTCAGGAATGACGTTCTTCCAGGAGCAGATAGGTCGCAAGGTTGTCACCAGTTCGCAAAAGGTGGGTTGAACTGATAGATAACCCTGGCAGGCTGGGCATCAGGTCATTGCATGATGTGATCCAGCCAGCAAACATGGTGCTGAACGATAGTAGAGAGGACGCTTGACAGGCTGGTCTTCCGGTGGTGCTCCTTGGACCAATGCACCCCTTGGATGGTTCTGAGGGTGTTGCAATGAATAAAGCTTAATTTTTATTTGGATCTCCCCAACTCTGATTCAAGACAAAAGAGAAATTTGAGAATTTACAAAGAAACAATCTTCTGTTGTAGGCAGGAGGTACAATTCAAAATCATTAAGTATGAGTGAGATAGAAAGAAATATCCATAGAATTAGATTCCAAGAAAATTATTTTCTTGCAGAGAGTTAAAAGGATTAATTATATCAAGAGAGAATGAAATATTGGTTGACGTTTACAATCAGTTGTTGAAATTATTTTAATGAATACAAAAAAATTGAGTACTTTGAAAATCCCTTGCAGGACAAGCTGCTTAGACATGTGGAGCATGTGCATCTTATTGCAAATATTTTATGCAGATCTGACCGCCACCACTTTTGAGATTTTGATTCTGGTGGAATTTTGGTTCACATCATATACAGGGGTGATCAGACTGGGGAAACTTTTGAAAGGTCAGCATAAATAAATTTAGAATTTCACCACATGTGACTTTTGGTGCTACATTGAAAATATAGTCCTGGGTATGATGATAAACTACATCTGGCAGCAAGGACTCTGATCAGGAGATTGGAGGTTTTGAGGAGCATGGAACCAGCTCTTAATTGCCGCTGTTCCTGGGTCTACCCTAACCTGGAGTGGTAGCACTTGTTAGGGTCCAGCTATGGGCAACTTCTGAACAACCAAACAAAAACAAAACACTTGGAAAGTATAAAAATACCAGCAATACATTTTTATACAAAAAACAATACCTATTTATAGCAACAATTACCAACCATGTGCATGTTATTGCACATATTTTATGCAGATCTGATTGCCACAACCTCTGAGATTTTAATTCTGGTGAAATTTTGGTTCAGGGGTGATCAGACTGGGGAAACTTTTGAAAGGTCATCATAAATAAATTTAGAGTTGCCAGACATGAAAGAAGTCTCTTTTTTTTTTTAAATTGGAATATATATATATATATATATATATATATTTCCTCCAATTTGGATATCAGAAATAGAAAGGGGGTGCTGAAATGTTCTCAGCCTGACACTCCCCTCCCCATCCAATCTTAACCTGTTCTAGTCTAGGGTTAACCATTATCTTCCTATCATATTGCCATAAACTGTGTCTTTTACACTGTAGCCTTCTACCTCAAGTGGCTCTTGGGCCTTGTAAAGGATGAAAATCATTATAAAAAGAAATAGTTTGGTTTGAGATCAATATATTTTTAAAGAAAAAATTAGTATTGCTCTTCTTCAATGCATATAGACATTTTTCTCATTAAATTTTGTTGAGAAACAAAAAAAATGAAAGAATCCAAAACTGAAACATATTGTGAATGAAAGATGAGAAGTAAGAGACATTTTCAACAAATTGGGGTCATAGATGAAATGACTGTATTTCTGCATAAAGAAAGGCAACAATTTAACCTTCATATTCTATCTCCTATTTCAGATTAACCCCACTCGCCCCGCCAACCCCAAACCCCTCTTTTCAACAAAACCTTGTGCCTGACATGAAAGGTGTCTCATTTATTTTTTATAGGAATGTAGATATATACCCCCTCCCAATTTGAATATCAGAAATAGAAAGGAGGTGCTGAAATGTTCTCAGCCTGACCCCACCCACTTATTCTCCCAAATATGAAACAAACAGCAGAATTTATTTAGGAATCTCTTCTTGGTTAGATCAAGAATTTTTCGGTACTTCTTTGTTTCATATATTTTATATTTACAATGTTTGAGAAATGACAAAATAGTGGCAGACAATTTGAAAGTTAATATTAAAACTTTATTAAATTCATATATTTCTCAGTTATTGATTTTTCAATGAATTGAAAATGGAGTCAAATCTTAAGAATGCGAACATCCCTCATCATATGCAGGCATGGAAATCTTGTCAATGAATACTAACTGAAATGCAGGTTTGTACTATTTAAAAATGGGAAGGCCCACACTGATCGTGCAAAATTAGTTGCAATGTGTGGGATCAAGTGTCAATCCTAAAATCTTTTTTCTAATTTTCTTCAGATTCACTTGTTAAACTTTGACACCTAACCATTTGTTGATATACGTTCCAAGGGCATTTCACTATTTTGGAACTCTGCTTGTTCAAAAGAACGAATTTGGAATGAAGAAGGGCAAAACTTCTAATTCCAGATGGGAAGGATGGCTTGAATTAAAAAAAAAAAAAAGAAAAGATTTCAGGGCACAAAAGAAAGGAGAAATATTTGGAATAAAGACAGATTGGAAAAAAGTGGAAAATGAAATAAATGGGGTCTGGAATGACAGTAGGAAGGGTTTTTTTGGGAGGGGGGTTTAAATAGCCAAATATGCTTGTTTATTCCAGATATGAAAATGCTTACATGTTAGTCTTTGTATTGTAATTTTCTTTCAGTTATTATCAACCAGAATGTCATAGCAACAAATTGGTATTATAGGTTAATACACTTAGAAGAAAGAAAATATAAAATTTCACTAAGAAACATCAAACTTAAAGGAAAACAAATTAAAAAAAAATTGTGGAATAGTTCATCTTAAAAGGAATGTAAGAACCTGATTGTATTGACTTAAAAATAACTTATATTCATTGTTGGTTATATTTAGTAATTAAATTTATCCTGCTATCCTCTTTTCTTATGTCTTGAATTTTATGGTCAAATACCAATTCCATTTAGTCACAAAGTGGCTGCACTGATTGACCAACTGGATACAAGCCAATGATGATGGAGAAAATCTGGCAAGGAGCAGGAATAGTTTAGGGTCACCTGGTCCTTGAGTGAAACCACACACACACACACACACACACACACACACACACAGCTGGATACTGTAATGGACCAACCTTTTAAGGAGTGACTAACAACTGATCCTTCTTCTGTCCAGTCCTTCAAGTTGACCAATGGTTCAATGACAACCCCCTACCATTTTTTCTAATTATTTTCTAAGAAATCAAAAAAGTTGTTATACTTAATCTGGTGTGGACTTTCTCAGTTGGGAGTGGATATCCTTATTTTTTAATTTTTTAATAAAAATGAGATGCATTGTCAAGTCTTTCCACTCAGTAAGCTGCTCAGATTTTATGGAATGAAATCTCGAATTCAACCATAATAACTGAAAGCAACTAAAAATACTGAATCCCAGAATTGTGAAGCTGTAGAATATTGTACAGGAAAAGTCAGGTCACTCTACAAATATTACTGGTAACATGTAAACCAGTATTATCTGCTGCATAGTCAGGTCATCAGCAACTAAACAGGTTCCTTCACCAGGCTTTTCTGGTGAGGAAGGTGGCTAAACACCCAACAGGATTAAAAATGAGGCCTGAAAAAAGGTGGATGAATTTTTTGTTGGGTCAATGGCCATTTTACACAATGCAGTCAACTGGACATCATAGCTATATCCACAGCCATTGCAGTGGTGACATGGCATTGTTGGGTGGAGGGTTTCCTAGGCTGAAGTCAAGAACCAGGGTAGATCATTCCTCTGGTGGAATCAATGGCCATATGTCTGTTACCAAGGTGAGTTTTCAAGTTGGGGGGTATCAACTGTAGTTTGACTTGAAGAGGAATGTCTTTATCAGGCTTACTTTCCCAAGGTCATGCTACAAATGAATAGCACTCCAGCTTTCAATCCAAATATGTGGAGGGAACTGGTCAGGTGCTCGACTGCATAGGAAACAAATGACCACACCCAATCATGGGCCTGACAATAGACAAAAAAGATTTCTTTTGTTGAGTCCTTAGAGCAGTGTTGTTCACAAACTTTTTTTTGGCCATGACCCACCTAAGCATCTTTAAAATCCTGATGTCCCTTCTCCTTGTGACATGTGATTCTTATTCAAAAAGTAAATGACTATTTAAGTGTAGGAAGCTTAAAAGGCTATTAACTTGGTCTAAATAAACTTCCAAAGAATATGGCATCCATGAAAGAGAAAAATAAAAGAAGGAAAGAACAGTTGAAGTACTGAGCAAGAAATTACTAAAAAATTGTTAAAAAAAAATAAACACGCATGCTTATATATATATATATATATATATATACACATATATATATATATACACATATATATATATATATATATATATATATATATATATATATATATATATAGGTGTTGAGGCCTCACACTTACACACACACACCCACTCGAATATACACACATCATACTCACTCACTCCCTAAGAACCAAATACACACACACACTTAACATAGACACATCCCCTCTCCAGGAACCAATAAAACTGTCAGACTGACCAAGGGGATTCAGAGCAGCATGGATCCATCCAGCTCTTATATATAAACAACTGGGGAATCAAAGAATACATTAAAGAGGCCAACAAACAGCTAGCCAACAAAGAAACCTATAAAAGCTTACCTACAGATCCCCTTCCTGAATACCAAAAAGAATTAACTAGCTCACTAAACATAATGCTTCGCAACAATCTAATCGACAAAGAAACATGCCCAACACTTACACCCACAAACATCATGTCTGCTCGTTTCTATCTCCTCCCTAAAATACACAAAAGCAACAACCCAAGAAGGCTGGTCATTTCATCATTCAACTGCCACATGACCAAAATTTCCAAATACGTAGACCATTACATACAACCCCTAGCTAAGGAAGTAAAATCCTACATCAGAGACACAACAGATCTACTAAACAAAATTAATCACATACAAACAGTTCCAGAGAATGCTATTCTAGTGACTATGGACGTATGGTCACTCTACTCAAACATTAAACACATCGAAGGGCTAATCGCCCTTCAGGAAGCACTTACTAAAAGAAGAAAACAAGACCACCCCACAGAAGTTATCATAAAACTCATGGAGCATATTCTTACATTGAATACTTTCAACTTCAATGGAGCACACTACCTTCAAGTAATAGGTTGTGCCATGGGCACCATTGCAGCTCCATCAGACGCTACAATATTCATGGAAAAATTTGAGGAGACCCATATCTATCCCCTCATTGGTAACGACTGTGTATTCTATGCAAGATATATCAATGATTTATTCTTTGTATACAAGGGTGGTGACGACAAACTCATCCAATTCCTCATGGCCCTTAACACAGTGCACGACTCAATTAAGTTTGACTATGAAAAATCCTCAAGATCGGTAACCTTTTTAGACACCTGCATTTACATAAATGAAAACAGGAAACTACAAACGACACTACACACTAAAATCACTGACACCCACAACTATCTACACTTTAAGTCTTCCCACCCTAAACAACTCAAAGAGAACCTTCCCTATTCACAAGCACTTAGACACAGAAGGATATGTTCCCACAATGAAGAACTAAATAAACACATTGAAAATCTGGAGCATCAATTCACAACACGTGGCTATAAACAAAACCTAATCAGGGAACAAATAAATAAAGCAATTTCCACACCTAGAGAAGACACCCTAATGTACAAGATTAAAAATAAACCCAGCCGCATCCCTCTAGTAAACACTTTCAACCCCACTTTGCCTCCACTATCCCAAATAATCAAAAGTCACTGGGAAATACTACATCTCAAACCAGACCTAAAAAAATTGTTTGAGGAACCCGGCCTTCTAGC
>OZ038515.1:78522868-78543283 GCA_964036315.1 Acanthosepion esculentum
TATATATATATATATATATATTTTAACCTTCCCATTTATATATATATATATATATATATATATATATATATATATATATGGGAAAGTTATATTTCAACCTTCCCATATATATATATATATATATATATATATATATATATATATATATAAATGGGAAGGTTAAAATATCTGGTTTCTAATTTATTAAGTCTGACACAAGGCTATATCTGGAGCTCATTAGCAAGATCAATACATTTCTAACTGGTTGCTAGGTGTCAAAATTTTATATATTTCTGTATATTGTCTTTTATGGGTAACACCCTTCTTCTTGTAACCCGTCCTTTATATGAGATGAATAAATAAATTGTGCAAATGTCAACCAGAGATAATTTTAAAAATGTTTGTGAATCTCTGCTTTTATAATCTGGTGACATATTCAATTTCATGTCATGTTAAATATTTTAATGATTATCACTGAATTTCTATCCTCTGTCCATGTTGTGGATGTGTAAAATGACCCCCCAAAAGTTTAGTGGCTGATCTCAGGAGGATTCCTGTTCAATTCCTAATGCAACTTGCATCATATGTGGAACTTTCTTGTTAAGCGATTCTGTGGACATCCTGAGTATGACGATAAACTGCATCCATTTTCCTGGGTAAGATGATAAACTACGTCCCATAGCAAGGCCTCTGATCAGGAGGTTTTGGGGAGCTTGGAACCACCTCTTAATTGCTGGTGTTCCCAGGTGCACCCTGACTCTGGGTGGTAGTACCTGTTAGGGTCTCAGCTATGGGCAAATAGTTAACGCCGAAACTGAGGTAAAAAGCATTATAAAATATTACCAGCAATACATTTTTTGAAGAAAAAAAAAACTATTGCCAGCAATACGTTTTTAAAAAAATAATATTATCAGCTATATGTTTTGGAGAAAAAAAATATTGACAGAAATAGATTTTTGATAAAACAAAATTATTACCAGGAAAAAAAAAAGTTGTCTGCATTAAATGACCCATTGAGGTTGATATGCCGTAAAACAAAACACACCAAACCAATTCTGTGGAAGCTTCCACAAAACAATTCATCTGAATATTTATTGGTTTACCACAAATGGTAGACTTCTCCACACATTTCTCCAGTAATCCTGATGGACATGCTTCTCTACTTGATCTCTTCTTTACCTCCGACTCATGTCTTGCTCTGCAGCTCTGTCCTTTTGGCAACTACGATCGTGTGGTGGTGTCTGTAGATATCTCTTTCTGCTCTCCCATCAGTCACAAACCTCCTAATATCTTTCTCTAATCAACATCTTGATTGGAACTTGTTTTGTAACGTCCATCGTGATGTCCCTTGGAATGATGTTTTTAATCATTCTGTTCAAAAATATGCCACTGCGTCCACCTGGGTGAAATCCAGCATAAAAGCCTTTGTTCCAATACGGAAATACCAAGTGAAACCATGATCATCTCCTTGGTTCTCACCTGCCTGTTCAGCCACTATAGCTCACAGGAATTATTTTTTCTGGCTGTACTAGAGCAACAGGTCTGATTGTAACAGACATCTCCTCGTCACTGCTTGTAATGTGTGCAAGTGTGTTTTCAAAGAAGCAAAGTCACTGCTGATAGAATAAAACAAAATAGCTTCTCACAAGTTTGGTTTTAGAGATTACTGGTGGCTCTTCAAAAGTGTGCTGAACAACAGAAAACCCTTAGTCCTTCCTCTCTACATTCAATTTGAAGTACTGACATCTACTGCAGACAAGGTAGAATGCTTTGTTCAGAAGTTCTCTTCCAACTCCACTCTTGACTCATCTAGAGTCCCCCTGCCAGATTTTCCCCTTAGAACAGAGGCTCTACTGTTGTGATGTGCATAACCCCATCATTGGTTTCAGGCATCATTTCTAAATTAGATCCAACCTCAAGGCAAGTGAATATGAGGGATCCTTGCCATTGTCCTAAAGAAATGTGCTGAAATGGCTCCTGTTCGCTCCAAATTTTGCAAGAATTGTCTTGATGCTTTCCAGCTTGTTGGAAGTCCTCTGTAGTTCCTGCTTTCAAGAACTCTGGAGAACCCCCTAACATCTCGAATTATCGCACTATTTGCCTCTTACTGCTTTTTGGCAAAGTAATCAAGGCTCTAATCAATGCCGAAGGGGTTAAGCATCTTATTTCGCATGACCTCCTTTTGGACAAACAATATGGCTTCTGTTTCACCAGGTCTACTACCGAAGTGTTAATCCCAAAGGCATTCTACAAGGTTTGGCATGCTGGCCTTCTATGCAAGCTCCAGGGCTGTGGTGTCACAGGATGAAGATTTGGTTTAATCCAATTGATCCTAACAAACCATGAAATGATGGTTGTGTTGAACGACCTGCTTCCAGATCCTTTCATATGAATGCAGCAGTACCCCACAACTCTATCCTGAGACCTATGCTGTTTCTGATCTTCATCAATGATCACCTCCATGTCATCAGTTCTGACAAGGTTTTTTTTCCTCTGGTGCCCCAACAACATGAATTTAAGCATGCTTCTAGTTTGATATCTAGTCCCCACCATTTTACTGTTGAAATAGTTAGATACAACTGCCACTTCTACTCCAGAGTTTCTTTTCTTGCACTTCCAACCTGTGGAACTCCCTTCTGTTTTCTTACTTTCCTTATAACTAAAATCTTCAAAAACTAAAATGCAATATCACTTGCCATCTAACTTTTTGAATTCCATTCATTTTTTGGTCCTTCCCTAAATCCTCCCTATTCTCAGTCTTCTCATTCTCTGTCACTTTCACTCTCTGTAAATCCCCCCCCCCACACACACACACCTGCATTCTAGTGGCATTATTGCCTTGCTTGGGGTGAAATGATTAACAAAAATATCTGGAAAAACATTTTTCTTATTTATATTATTCACACACAGACTATTGTCTTCATCTTTTATCAGAACATTTTGGCCATTGGGCTCCCTGGTCTGCATGACATGTTTGTTGATCCAGGTAAACTTTAGGGAATTTCAACAAATACCTGATGACGACCAGAATGCACAATGGCCGAAACAATGTGATAAAAACAACAGAAATGAGGACAATAGTCTATGTAAATAATGGCAACTCCTCATCCTAGAAATTTAAACAGAAATTATTTCCCTTTGTTGTATGTGTTGAGAGTTTAGTTGGAAATGAAAATTGATATCTATATTCTTTTTTTTTTTTTTCTTTTTTTTCCGGTCCCTAAATGTTTTAGTAGTGGTATTTAAATTTTTTGTTTCCCTTTTTCATGGATATTTTTGTAACAATGCACCATCAGTTACTACAGTTTGTCTCTTGTATGAATAAACTTAAATATTTTTTCTAAAATTACAAATTCAGTATCTGTCTATATTTCTGAGATGAGGTATTGTACACTATTTACATTATTCGGACTATTGTCCTCATCTTTGTCACCATATTTATTACGTTTCGGCCGTTCCAACCACCTGAAGAAGGCCGGAGTGTACAACGGCCGAAACGTTGTGATAAACATGGCGACAAAGATGAGGACAATAGTCTGAATAATGTAAATAGTGTAGAATTACAAATTCCTCTTGATTGCTAACAATGATAGTTCGTGAAATTAATTTCAAAAGTTATCGTGTTTTTTTTTGTTTTTTTTTTCCCCCCGGATTTTGATCTCTTTTTGAGTGAACTTAATTTCTGAAGATCTAATTCCTGTTTCTTTATCTTCCTTTTCTCCAACATTTGTGCAGTGTAGAATCATTTGTTTTGGAAAATTCTTCTAACATACTAGCTCTCTGTGAATCTAACCTAAACTCTTCAATTTCTACCAATGAATTTCCTCTTCCTGGCTGTCTTTTTCTTTAACAAAAGGTTTCTAACACCCACATGTTCAGAAACTGTCTCTTGAATCTCCAGATTGTTCCTTTTCTTTTCAGCACTGTTGCTTGTTAGATAGAATGTTTGACATTATCGATAAGGCCCAATTCTCTCTACATTTGTCTGAGTATTCTGATGACCTCTCCTCCTTCGTATCTTCACCACATGAATTTAAACCTGCAAATAGATTGGCTACTATGTTCTGTCATTGTACGGTGGAATTAGCTAAGGTGTAAATTCTATTCTAATAGTTTCTGTTCTCACACTTCTCATCTGTGGAAATTTCCAATTTCTCACTTCCCTCACCATCTATACTCTTCAAAAATTTAAATGCAACATCAGTTGTCATCTTCTGTCTTCTTAAGCCTGGTTTTTATTGTCCTTTCTCCTCAATGAAGTCTTTCATTCTCTTTCCAATAAACCCTTACATCTTAGTGGCATTATTGCCTTGCTTAGAATGAAATGATTTTAAAAAAATTGGTTATCTATTGGATTGTAGCTCATGTTGGAGTTTGACAAGGAAAAGCAAAACACTATATTTTAAACATATGGACAAAAAGAAAAGTTACATTTTCCTAAGATTTTTGTGGATCAGTTTCATCTCCTTTAACTTAACCTCTAAATATTGTTCCACATCACGTTTTAACAATTACCTATCCTCCTCCCCATCAAGCAACCTAAGGGAGCAAAATGCTTCATTTTATTATCAAAGTTTACGTCGACCTTGTTCACTCGTATAAATACATTAATTTGTAAATGCATCATTACCCGAATATGACATTTGCATGCGTACCCATTGGGATTTTTTGCATTTCCGGTTCATGTCACTATTTGTCACACTTAGCTTCATATTTTCAAAAACCGTTTTGTTGTAACAAGTGAATATTTGGTTATGAATACCCGACAAGTAAAAGAATGATGACTGTTTGGAACATGTTTTCAGCCATGGCTTATCCACCTTTTAGTTTTGGCAATTTAACATCATTTCCACTAAAATCAGTCTTGGAAGAGGCTGGCACAAGTGATCCAAATGTTCTTTACAATTATCATCAAGAATGCATTTCTTGTTACATGTAATGCATCCATTTCTAAAATGCATTATTATTGTTCCATAGAAGGAGATGCTAAGCAAATAGCAAAACAAATTCGGTTTCTGATTGTTTATCAATTCATATAAAATATATATCAATATTTTTTTTCTCCTTTTCTAAGAGTTACAAATGATAACGGGCTT
This sequence comes from Acanthosepion esculentum, assembly GCA_964036315.1. NCBI lineage: Eukaryota > Metazoa > Mollusca > Cephalopoda > Sepiida > Sepiidae > Acanthosepion > Acanthosepion esculentum. The sequence continues at coordinate 78,527,944 of OZ038515.1, forward strand.
AAGAGCTCAAGTTCTTCATTTTTGAATATTCTTATCTCTGGAGAAAAATTTCTGAAATTCTTGAATTACTCGTATTTCTGTAGTTATTGAATTCACTGTTTTTTTTTTTTTTTTGTTTTTTTTTACATTGTCACACTCATGATGCACGCGCAAATAACTGATTCTCAACATGCTTGTTAATCACTGCATTATGGCAAGTGCCTCGAATTCTTAATTGCTATGGTGCATAGCTGGCCTCTCATATCCAAGTATGTCTGTCTGCAAGAGTGCACTTAGTTAACGCTTCTTTCAAACACTTGCTCACGTGCATTTGTGTACAAAGCCAAACTGTGGTTTACACTGCAACTATGCTGAGCAGACCAGAGTTAAAGTTTCTGGAAGAGATCACATAGTCTGACATGATGAACACTTTGAACAAGGCCAGTATGATTAAACCCTCAGTCACGATGACTTGTGATTTCATGCTAGCACATTCATGACTGTTTCATTCACAAAGCTTGGGTCAACCTTTAGTATTGCTTTCAGGCACTTCCCTGGGATTTTCTTCTCAGGTTGATATTCTCAGAAAGTAACCTTCCTCACAAATTCTACCCTAGTAAGATTGAAGCCAGGTATTATGGTCATAATATTAATGTTTTAACCACTGAAAAAATGTGGTTAAGAGGTTTGTTCAGAAAGTACCCATTCATTTTTAATATCTTGAGAACTTGTTGTGTGACCTTAATGTAACTTGACAAACAATTAAGAGATTTTACTATACATGAATAAACACATACTCTCCCATGCGGTTACTCAGATAGCAATAAGATGCCATTGAGTAAGCTTATGTGTAATGTGACTGTTGTGTTTGTCATGACACTGCAATTACCCATCTTGTGCACAGTCTTTCGATATGCGCATCACTAAGGTATAGTAGGATTGTGCTCCCAAGGGAAAATTCTACACTGTGGACGAGATTAAGGAGAATGCATTGAGACAGCTGATGTTAATCCTGAAAGAGTACTTTGAAGACTCTTTTCAAAAATAGAATGGATATTTAATCTAAAATTAAAAAGGTTCATATTGCAGTTTTTAGGGAAGTATCCACATTGACATTAGTTCCACTAAGCAGCAGTTCTAGGGTTGCTGAATGGAGTGGAACATCTTCCTTACAATTGGAATATAAGATGATTCACTCCGTGGAAGTAGCATGGCATGCCCTAGCTGTAAGGATCTGAACTGGTGGAAATTAAAGAATCATGTTTGTCCGAACATTTATCAAGGAATTAGCAACACAGTGGTTGGCTATTCAGTATTGTCTGTGGAGGAAGAATCTGCAGGATGGAAAATGTCATTCTCCATAAGTCCATGATTTTGACCTATCAAGGATGGAAAGTGAAATATGTTTTAAAGGAATTGGAAATCAGATAAAACAACTGAAAACAAAGGGAAAAGATTTGGAGTCCAATTTTATGACACAATCATCTCCCAATAAAGAATGTCAACAAAAACAATCCAGCTATTCAATTTATCAAAAAGAATTTAAAATTAGTTGACAAAAACTGACCATATCTAGTTGTGACTATTATCATTAGTTCATATGTTATCCTAACTTTGGTTACAGTACTTGTATAAGTGAGTTATATTTTTTAATGCTAATATTAGCTGTTTCCCTATAAGATCGTTCATTGACCATGTACCTAGTACTGCTTTCAGTTGAAATTTATAAAATCTTTCTCTTAAAACATTTTTTTTAGGGAACTAGGTTTCTCTAGTTCAGTGGCTGTTATCTCTCTTTAAAGTACCGATGGGGGTTTCCTTCCTAACCTTTTGTTTGAAATAGTGTGGAACATCAACATCTTGATTATGTCATTATTTTCTCTTCGAGTTAGTATAATTCATTACCTGTTCTCAAAGAGGACTGATATTCAAAGTTTTTTTAGTTTATATATATATATATATATATATATATCTATAAAAACACTGGATGAAACATTGGATTTGACCACCTGTTTTGTTTTGTTTTTTTGCTAACCATTCAGCCAATTCTATAAAAGTCAGGTGTCTGACAAATTCATTGTGCAAACTGAATTGAAGACCTTTTCATTTTTAAGTCTCCTAAGTACTGAGCTGTCAACATGGATGATTCATTAATAAGACAGTCAATAATCCTAATGAACCTGATCGCACTTGTTTGCAATAAAAAGTTCCTTCATTGTCTTTTATTGTCAAGAGACTGGTTGATATTTGTTGATGCATTTTTATGACTAATGAATTGTTTTCAATATTTATGCGGATAATCTGGAAAGATCAGATAAAATATTTTCTTTCTTTCATTCACAAATGTTTAACCTTTTCTTGTCAATAAAAAAAAAAGGATTTTTTGTTAATTTCCTTGCATATTGAGTTAAAAAATAAATTCCACTTTCACATAACAAAAGCATTTTTTGTTCAGTGGTTCAAACTGTAGTGACTTCAAGAGTTCATTGCTATTGGTAAAAGCTAGAAACCTAAATATTGATTGTCAGATTGTGATAAGCAAAGTTGAGTTTGGTCAGTACTTAGATGGGTGACCGTTTGGGGATACCAGGTGCTGTAAGCTGGCATGTGTAAGTCGTGTAATGAATAATGGCTCAGAATTGTTAATCGGAGAGCCGTGTTCCAATTCCAGTCGGGTTCATTATATGAAATTATACACAGATACTCTTGGGGAAACGTCTGAATTCATCTCCTCTCTATGGGTTAATTAGTAAGACTTGTATCACTAAGCAATTATTATCTCAAAAAAAATTCTTACAATCTAAAAATATTTCCTGTTAATAGGCAGTCCTCCAAGGCCCACATGATCAATGCAGATGTCCCCAAAGTTTGCTTTTTAATCCAACCCCCTTCCTACTTCACATAAATGATCTGCCAAATTGTATACTATAATCATTTGTAAATATCTGTGTTGATGCAACAACAATATATGGGTGCACCTCTAAAACTCTAAATGTTCAGGATTTGGCAAACTGAGTTCTCCTCTGATCGAGCTTTAATAGCTCAGTGGAAGTAAAACTTTCTGGTCACATTCAATGTCTTGAAAACTAAACTAATAATCTGCAATGGTTTTATAAGCTGTAGATAACAAATCAATCAATCTGTCAATAAAATATATATATAAAAAAATAAAATAATATATATATATATATATAAAAACTCAAGTGTAAAATCTGTGATGTTTTGAATTATGAACAGCAAAAAAAAATTTTTTTTTTCTCTAATAAGTCAATTTTATTTTTGGTTCACATTGGAACAATTTTGTTACAGAATAAAAAAAATTGAAATATCTCCTAAAATAAATGTAACATGTTTATGAATATCTTGGATATTTGAACCCTTACATAATGCCAGCTATGTTTTTGTTTGGTTATTGTCAGGAACTGAAATATAAAACTGCTTTATTTTGGTAAATAAAAATTTCTAAAGAAAGACTCTAATTCCTTGAACTGGGGTTTGTATTTTCTCCTCATTGTGTCATGGTTGGATTTGCCAAAGAAATAAAACCCACTGAGAAGTCTTTTGTTGCAATTTAGGAAAGAAAATGTAGACAAAATTTCATGGAGAAAAATACAGCTTTTAATCACAAAGAATTGCTGTGGTAAAAATAGTCTGCTGAAACTTTGGCATTGTTCCAACCAAAAACCATAAAGGCGACAAAATAAATATGTCTTCTGTCCAATACTGCAGGGCAGAAACGGAATCTATCATGTTGTTGGGGTTATTTATACTGCCTTAAATAAAACTTCAAATGCACACACCATGCGACAAGATTTGCGTCTTGCGCAGTAAATGCTTTAACAATGGAACCAAATTTGGTAAATATTTTTTACTCCTTTATTCAGCATGTGAACAATCAAGTAACCATTTATTAAGCTTGTTAGCCTTGTCTGGCACATGGCCACAATGATAGAGCAGAAATATAATTTATTCAGCCAGTAATAATTTAAGATGCTCACCATCCTTTATGATAACTGCTTCATATTATTTACCAAGCTTAGTCTGGCACAGGGCCAATAGTGGAGCACCCAGTGGACAATCGGTAGAATGCTATGGTCTGTTTATTTAACTTTTCATTATATTTTTTCAGTTTTTAATTGAGCTGCATATTGGGATCAACATTATGAGTAAACTGTTCAAAGTTCATGATTTTTCTGTTTTATTCAAGTATTTTGACCTCAGTCATTTACAAGAACTGGGTGTTGTCAGTATGGTAAATAGGATTTTGTTGACTACATTCTAGTAATGGAATTGGAATCAGTTCAAAGTAACATGATTCAATTTTGATTTTAAGCATTATGCACTGAAATTTCACATTGAAATTTCTGGGCGCATAATGAGAAAAGAGGACCTAAAGAATTTGACATTTGCTGGACATATTGAGAGCAAGAGAAGCAACAGATAAAAATTTATGGTAAAGGGTCAGAAGTTACTTAGAGCAACAAGAGATAGGAAATTGTGGAGAGCTATGATTTCCCACATTCTGAAAGGACATAGCATATAAAAAAATTGTCCATCTCCAGATCCTTACAGCCAAACATCATTCAGTATTTTGGATAAACATTTAGGAAGCTCATGTTAATCAGGTTCTCAAAGTTACTATTGTCCAGATAAGGTTGTTGCTCTTCTCAGTAGGGACAACCTCTTGAGCAGCAAACAGTACAGGTTTCAATTAGCTTGTTCAACTGCTGATATTCTGTTATTACTCCCAGAATCAGTGAGGCACTAGGCAACAAATACATCTCAAGGACGATTGCATTAGATATTTCAAAGGCATATCTATAGAATCACTGGAAGGGTCTTCTCAATTATAAAGTCCTTTCTAATGAGTTAATCCCTGAAGGTAGTTTGCGAATGGACAGTCTTCAGAGGCCCAATTAATCAGTGCAGGTGTCCTCCAAAGTTTCTTTCTCGGTTCATCCTTCTTACTTTACATAAGTGATCTGCCAAAATGTATACTAAAATCATCTATGCTGATATGACAATGGTATATGTGTGCACCTTCAAAACTCTAGATGACCAGAGTTTGGTGCTGATCTCTCCTCTGACCTTGCTTTAACAGCTCAGTGTGGGGGCGGGGAAACTGGCTGGTTTCATTCAATGCCTCAAAAACCAAACTAGCGACATTCCATCACCATTGAGCATATCCAGAACTTTTCATAATCCTGATGAACAGGTGTTCCCCAAAGAGGCTCTGTGCTGTGAGCACCTATTGGGACTTAGACTAAAACCCACTGTGCCATTCCCTTTCCTTTGGTGAGATGTAAGTTCCACTTGAGCAGCCTCTTCCCACAAACTTTTATTCTTGTGGAATCAACTCCCAAGAGCATGCTTCCCCAATCACTACAATCTTAACATGTTCAAGTCTAGGGTCAACCATTATCTGTGTCATATAGTCCCATGAATTGTGCCTCTTACTCTTTAACTCTGTACCGTGGCTATTGGGCAATTGTACAAGTTGAATATCATTGCAAAAAAAAAATCAAATATTTAACTCTCAAATTATTTGGTGTGTCGATGGAGACATTAGTAGAGAGTAATGTTGATAATCACAGGCAAAAGAACAGATTTTAAATTTAAGGCATTGTGCTATTTTCTGGCCAAGAAAACTTCCAAATTCATTTTTTAAAATTTCTAGAGAGAGTATATAAAAGGGCATCATTCTTCTAAATTGATCTTTTGGTTGTCTGTTTGCTATGAGGTTTGACTTCATACAATTGTTGTTTCAAATTTACTTCTCTATAAAAAAAAAAATGGCTGGAAGAACAATATTGCATGTTAATCTCATGTGAAACTTTAAACCAAAAGAGAGAAAAAATGATGGTGATTGTTCTAAAATGTGATTGTATGGAGAAATTCTGTTTCATTGCCTGGTTATTTAGACTTACAACCATATCACATTGAAACACCAGTTCTCACATGATCCCCAAAGTTAAGCAAAATCAAGCCTGGTTAGTACCAAGATGGGTAACCACTTGGGAATACCAGGTGCTGTAAGCTTGGATGTGCAAGAGATGTAATGGATAAATAACTTGGAATTGGAAATCATAGAGCTAATTCCACTTAGTGTAGTGATATTCACTTACGTGCAGTTACCTTTGGAAAAGGTATAAATCCCCTACTTCTCCCCTAGTTAATTAGTAGGATAATCACTATCATCTCAAAAAAAATTCTTACAATCTAAAAAAATATTTTCTGGCTTTAAATAACTTGCAAAGGGCTGATAAGGAGTAAAAAAAAAAAACCCAAATCGATCAATCAGAAGATGTGTGGGTGGAAAATTCTAATTGAATTTGTTACATTCACTTCTGCGCAAATACCTATATTTCTATATATATATATATATATATATATATATATATATATATATATATATATAGTTGCTGTCAACTCACAAAGCAAGCATGACCATCACTGACATATCCAGTCCATCAGTTAAACTCCCCCCCCCACAACACTGCATTCATTTGTTGTATGAACAACAGTGGCTCATAAAGCCAGTCATCGATCTGCATTTCTTGTTACAAATATGGCATGTCAAATCATCTCTGGGTGGTGGAAGTTGACTTTGAACATCATCACTTCCAATGTGTCCTTGTCAAGCCTGAGCTGGACTTGCACTCATTCAAAGCATGCCGTTATGAAATTGTCATATGCAATAGATTGTTGGTGCTGGTGGGATTTCTGGTGACTGAGCAGACCTGCCCTGGACAGATATATCCGATTGCATTGGGCACATGGCCAGGTTGGCACCTCATGGCAATTCAGGGATCAACTTCCTAACTCCTCTCTTCAGTTCTGCATGTTTTTGTGATGCCTCATGGAAGATCTTGACGCCTGATACCAGCTCTTTTTATCAGTAGAAGCCAAAATGGTGGAATCCCAAAACAATCGCAGTAATGAAAACTTGGGGATTCAAAATTTCAGCTTTGTAGATTCAGATCTGACCCAGAATGTTTTTATTTGCTCATGGAGTCAGCCTGATCCCAAAATGGTATAATATGTTGGGCTATGGCCTCTAGGAGCAAAGTTCAAAAAGTGTGACCATCGCATTTATTTTATATATATATATATATATATATATATATACACACACACACACACACATGTTTGTGTGTGTATATATATATATATAATATATATATATAGTCCTGTTTTGTGACATTTTTTTATTATATTGTTTGTTAGGGGTATCATTTAGCTTAGTCTGTCTGGACAGTGTCTGATTGAAACCAAAATGGTGATACTAGTAAGACATCAACATTTTTATTTCTAATAAATGACAATTTCCTATTATGAAAATGGGCCAACACAGCCAGGCAACAATGCTATGAGAGTGCAGTCATGAAAGTATTAACAGATCACCCTGCCATTATTTTCTTTTCTGCTGAATGTATTTTCTCAAGAAAACAGATGACAAAAATAAGAAAAATTCCTATTTTCAGCCCTGGAGATCTGTTCAAGCTGAATCATCGTAAGCTCTGATGTCAGAAATAAATTAGAAGATGCTTTTCCTTATCATTATTTTTATTATTTTTAAAACCTTGATTAATCATCCAAATTTTCTGTTGTGCTGAGTTAGAGCCAATCTCTTGCTGCATTGTTTATATATCAGATGAAATAAATTTGGTAAATCTAGATCAATTGTTTATTTCTGCTGTTGTATCTCAAGCCAAGTAAAGATGAAATGACCTTGATTGTTAATCTCATCAGGTAAATAATATTAACGTTTTAAGTGCTTTGAGACTGAATCTTCATTTCTTCTGCTGTCTTTTAATGCTGCCGTAAGAATTTTTAAGACCGATTGCTATTTGGAGTCTTACCCTGCTCAAGGCTAAGGTCATCAGCCAAAATAGCATTTCTTGTGTTCTTGATGCCCCCCCCCCCTTACATGCGTTTGGGGGCATCAAAACCTTCATTCTGATATGATCAGCTTACTGCTGATGAAGTTAAAAAGCTTGTTTTTTATTGGGTGGGGGGTTCATCTGAAGTTGATGATGAAATAGGAGGCTTGATAAGCCAAAACTGTTAGAGACAAGGACCTTGCACTGTTTCTATCTGCATTTATACATCAAGTTTGCACTCCTCCCCAGTCTTTTGAACAAGAGTAGAGGTATATTCCTTTTTCCTGTTTAGGATTGGGTTTCTGGTTCCTTCTAAAGTTTTCTTATTCTCTTTCACTCCCAGTTGCCCCTCTCATCTTAGTGGCATTGTCACCTTGCTTGGGGTGAATTGATTTAAAAAAGAAAATATTGGAATATTTGCTATAAAGCAACCGTTAGCTGGGAATAGCATGACAGGAAGCAAGTTTTACCTATTTTAAGATTTTTATAATGCAAATACCCTTGGGAAAGTTAAGAATCCATCTCGGTCTCCCTCCAGCTATGGGTTGAATAGCAGGACAGACTAGATTGTATAACCCTGGTTGGCAATCAGTCTACCTCGGAAAGAACTGGCAACCTACTGCTAGAAAATCTTCTGCCTAGTCAGTTATGGATCGAAAGAGACATGATCACCCAATCGTGTATCACGTATGGCACTTGACTGATAATGGTTTAACATTTTTGGTATTTCAAAAACATTACTTTTCTTGTAACTTCTTTTTAAAAAATCCTGAATTCTATAAATTTACCGGACAGCATTTAAATTTCTAAAATCTTGTTGCCCCATATTTTTTTTATTTAATTTTGAAGTCTTTGATAAATTTAAAAATCAGCTACTTTTTAAATTCAAAATATAATGCAAATGTTATTATCAGAGTTAGAGCATATGTAAATATAAAAGTGGACACTGAGGTGAACACAGTGGCGACAGTCTGATTCTTGAATGCAATCTTTGAGCCATCAATCAGGTCTGAATATTGTGTTCAGATTGTTGTCACTCAGTGTTGACCTCAGACGCCCACTTTCTCACCAAGATATATATAATCAGCATATCTTCATTCAAATATATTTGTTTGATTGATCTAAACCTATTATGTTTATTTTTATTTTAATCCTCTCAAATTCACATATCAATTTCTTAATGTTGCCCTTACATTCATTAAGGGAGGTGGGTTTTTTTTTAAGGATGGTAGTTTTTCTCATTCATTTTATTTGCCCATGTATTTTAAATCTCATCCAAGATCATCTTCAGGGGTGAATTGCTAAGACAAAAAAATTAATGTAATTGATATTTGTGATTTTTTGGTAAATATGCATGAAATGTGTTCTGTTATAATTAATTTAAAAAATTATCTATTAAAGCTATGATGTTTGTCCATGTTTTTTATCTAAGGGAGGTAACTATAATTTATAGAATTTTTTATAATTATAATTTAAGCATTTTAAAAACATTGCTATTATAGACATTTTAAATGTTGTTGCAATACTCATAGCTCAGCTTGTTTAGTGCTGGTTGTATGTTTCTTATATAGAGAGCTTTAAGAATTTGAAGCTTTTGTTATTTTTTATTTTCATGGTGGAGTATACTTGTATTGTCAATAGTTTTCTAAATTTTGAATGTGGACATGAATGTTTCTTTAAATGTTTTGCAATAGAGCTTGTAGTGTCTGTCTCTCTCCCTTTCTTTATAAAATGAATTTTCAGCTTTCCTCTCGATATGTAATTATAATCCATGTCTGTTTTTCTCTTATCCTCTCTTCACATAACATATATACTTGAGCATAGATTCGTAGGATCAGTCTTTTCATGCAAAAAATATGGGTTGCACTATACATAGGTAATTTTTTTTCTGTAGGGGCTTAAAATTCATGCACAAAAACTAGGGGTCACACTATACACAAAATTGGCTTATGCACGTGTATATACAGTATAGGATGTCATCACTAAAAAATACTATTTAGTCTGAAAACATCCTTTTCAAGGAGAAAACACATTACATGAGATTATTCCATTTTGTCATTCAATTACGCGTAATGAAAGATGAGGATGTTAGTCGCAAGTTATAATGCTTTATCTTTTGAACTCGCGTATGCATTTGCTTTCTGTAATGGCGATTTAGGAGTAATGAAAAATTTTCAAAATAAAACCAATCTTAAAATGTAGGATTTATTTATTTTGATGTTCACATTTTAGAATTGTTCTTTTCTGAAATTATTTTAACATAAAGAGCTGGTGAAGGAGATTTGTGTAAGGATTATATTGATCCAGAAAAAATCAATTGCAGGACTACACCCACCCACCCAACACCAAAGTACTTAGAAAACTCACAACTCAAATATAAATATGGTTGATGAAGTTTATATACATAACATGCTCACACACACTTAAAATCTAAAATACATTTTCTCTTTTCTTTTTTCTTTATTTTGATATCAATGTTTTAAGAGCAGATCATTTGTTTTTCTCTAAGGATATTTTTTGAGGAATATCATTATATATTATATTCAAATGTCATAAAAATCATTGCATTATTTTATTTAAGTTTTTACCTCTGATATATATAAACATTTCTTTTTTAAAATTATACATACATACATATATATATATATATATATATATATATATATATATATATATATATATATTCAAGTATAGTGTGAGATTTTCTGATCATTTTTTTTTTTTTTTTTCTTACACAAAAAATAGGGTGGTTTACTCTACATACGTAATGTTTTTGAAGAGGTTAAAATCAAGCATTTTCAGTGACCAGTTGCACTAAACTAGGTAAATTTCTTTTCTAGAGGGTTAAAATTCATTCATTTTTGGTAACCGTAACCTACCTGGTAGTTCTGCAGTACCTTTGTCTAATCTTAACGATACAGGTAAGCTCATTCAGCCTGCATTGCATCTTCCAACTGTGTCACTTGTTAGTCTTTCCTCTGTTTGAATGGTATCTAAATCTTCCTATGAGATATTTCATGGTAAATGGGTTTTCTCACCATTTTGGTATGACTTTGTACAAAAAAAGAAAGACCGTTTTTTGCTATAAAATATGTCCAGTTCTGCAATATTTGACTACGGTAGGCCTACTCATATTGCTCAGAAGCTGGAGTTGCATTATGCACAAGCTATATGAAAAAAATCAGGTTTTTCACAAATTCAGGGGTTGCACTATGCATGAAGTCAGCTTATATACAAGTATATACAGTACTTTAATTTTTTCACACTATTGTTGTCATCTAGGTTACTGTTGATGATTTTATTAGCACAATATTTCATCCAGATACCATCTGGCCATCATCAGGTGTCCATAATTTTTGTCCAATCCCTGGATCAAGTAAAGAAAACAATATACACTGGTTCAGCTAGAACAAACATGAACTGATATCACAGGGACAAAATAATGCAATAATTAACAGATGTCCCGTATGAATCAAAACAATGAACACCTGATGATTGCTTGTGGGTATCTAGCTGAAACATTGTCAATAATATCTATAATAAAAATGAGGACAATAGTTTGAATAAATTTTAATTTTAAATAGATTTTAACTTTCCAGTTAGAACTGCGTCTCTGACATATAACCCCCTTCTATGGCTTCTGCTGTCATTTCTAAACTGAATCCTCACCCAACTTGTGGACCTGATGGTATTTCTATAAATAGTCCGTAAGAAATGCACTCGCAAACTGGCTCCTGTTCTCTCTAGAATGTATGATAAATGCCATGCTACCTCTTACTTTCCTGCCTGTTGGAACCCTTTATTTGTTGTTCCAGTTTTAAAGAACTCGGGTGAATCATCCGACCCTTCCAACTATCGGCTAATTAACCTTCAACCTCTTTTTTTATTTTTTTTGAAACTACTAAAGGCCCTAATCAATGTTGAATTGGCTAAGCATCTCACATCATAGGGCCTTCTTTCAGACAAGCAATATAGTTTTTGTTTCTCTAGACGATAATTGTGGAAAGAGTCTATCAAAATCTAGTTAAGAATCGTGAAGCTAAGACTGTTGCTTTGGACATCTTGAAAGCTTTTGACAGGGTTTGGCATACAGGTCTTCTTCGCAAGTTGAAAGTTTATGGTGTGTCTGGTCAAATTTTTGAACTGATCCAGTCTTATCAAATTATGAAATGATAGTTATCCTGAATGGCCACTCATCTAGATCATTTTGTACTAATGCAGGTGACCCCCCCCCCCCGCGCGCCACCAGAGCTCTATCCTTGATCCTACTTTGTTTTAATTTTCATTAACAAGTTTCCTGATGACATCAGTTTTCAGCTTGCTATCTAGGCTGATGGCACACCATTTACTTCTGTCTCGATAGTAAGACTAATCAGTTCAATAAGGTCAAATTTACAGTTGAGTTGGCTAGATGTAGTTGTAAATTCTATGCTAACAGTTTCTTTTCTTGCACGTCTCACTTGTGGAATTCCCTTCCGACTCTGTGCTTTCTAACCATCTTCAAAAATTTAAATGCAATGTCAATCATTATCTACTGTCCTCCTGATTACTCTTCTTCTGTTCTTGCTTCCTCGCAATGTTTGTTTCTAACTCTTCCACGCCCAGTAACCCCCTTGTGTCTTAGTGGCTTTACTGCCTTGCTTGGGGAGAAATCAATTAAAAATTATTGTATATTGACAATTTCTCATTTCAAAAAGGTGATAAAATTTTTAAAAATTTGAATTTCAAGCACGCATTTCTTCCTCAGTATTGTATTAATGTGCAAGAATTTCTTGATAACTCTTTCATTCCTTGGGGGGTCAGAACAAGGGATACTTAGGAGTGGCTCACCAGATTTTTCTTTTTCTACATTCTCTGTCCATTCAGGACATTGGCGATCATGTATCTCCACAATTTCCAGTCCTTTGTAGCTCTTAATAAATGTTGTCTTTTTGCTATCTCTCCTAAATCTTGTTATGCCAGCCATTTACTCAAGATTGCTAGGTAGGGGGGTTATGTGCATTGCTTTCCACTGTCCCACTTGCCTTTAATATAGCCTGTGAGTGTCAAATTTGTCAAGCCCTTTTTCCTCATGTACCCTAGAATTTTCATCTGTCTTTCTAATGTTAAGTATAAGCATCCTTTATGGTAACTGTCACTTTCGATTGTCATGCATGAAACTGACAAATTGGATACTCTGCAGCACAGATGAAGCTCAACAGTAGCCACAATACAAAATATAATAAAAATCTGTTGTATTTGATGCGATAGTCAATAAAGGGAATTGTTATAAACAGTAATTCTTACTCTGGAAAAGGAATCGTCATTGCAAAAAAAAATATACACCCACTTTCTGCTGTGTTTTTTTTTTTTTTTTAATGTAAATCTTTCCCTGGGTTCAATAAGTATACATGCCAACTTTGAGGATTCTACATGAAGTCAGACAAACTATATATATATATATATTCGTAACTGAAACCGCCTACCAGATGGAAGTAAAGGCAGTAAATTCGACCTTGCTAATCGAACGATTCTCTGCGGCTCGATCAGTTAAGAGCACGTCAGGCTAAATGACGGGTCCGTATAGAATACAGGTTTGAATCCTGTCGGAGAACAAATATTTTCTATGAAAATTTCTCAGACATTCAGGCCGGTAAATGTTGTTTAATATTTTAGATACAGAGAGAGATACAGAGATACAGGGAGATACATACACACACACACACACACACACACACACACACACATATATATATATATATATATATATATATAGAGAGAGAGAGAGATACATATATATATATATATATATGTAGAGAGAGAGATATATATATATATGTAGAGAGAGAGATACATATATATATATATATATGTAGAGAGAGAGATACATACATATATATATATATATATGTAGAGAGAGAGATACATATATATATATATATATGTAGAGAGAGAGATACATATATATATATATATATATATATGTAGAGAGAGAGATACATATATATATATATATATATATGTAGAGAGAGAGATACATATATATATATATATATATGTAGAGAGAGAGATACATATATATATATATATATGTAGAGAGAGAGAGATACATATATATATATATATCTCTCTCTCTCTCTCTATATATATATATATATATATGTAGAGAGAGAGATACATATATATATGTAGAGAGAGAGATACATATACATATATATATATATATGTAGAGAGAGAGATACATATACATATATATATATATATGTAGAGAGAGAGATACAGATACATATACATATATATATATATATGTAGAGAGAGAGATACAGATACATATACATATATATATATATATGTAGAGAGAGAGATACATATATATATATATATGTAGAGAGAGAGATACATATATATATATGTAGAGAGATACATATATATATATGTAGAGAGAGAGATACATATATATATATGTAGAGAGAGAGATACATATATATATATGTAGAGAGAGAGATACATATATATATATATGTAGAGAGAGAGAGATACATATATATATATGTAGAGAGAGAGATACATATATATATATATATATATGTAGAGAGAGATATATATATATATATATATATATATATATATATGTAGAGAGAGAGATACATATATATATATATATATGTAGAGAGAGAGATACATATATATATATATATATATATGTAGAGAGAGATACATATATATATATATATATATATATATGTAGAGAGAGAGATACATATATATATATATATATATATATGTAGAGAGAGATACATATATATATATATATATATATGTAGAGAGAGAGATACATATATATATATATATATGTAGAGAGAGAGATACATATATATATATATATATATATGTAGAGAGATACATACATATATATATATATATGTAGAGAGAGAGATACATATATATATATATATAGAGAGAGAGATACATACATACACATATATATATATATATATAGAGAGAGAGAGAGAGAGATACATATATATATATGTAAAGAGAGAGAGATACATATATATATGTAGAGAGAGATACATATATATATATGTAAAGAGAGAGAGATACATATATATATATGTAAAGAGAGAGAGATACATATATATATATGTAAAGAGAGAGAGATACATATATATATATGTAAAGAGAGAGAGATACATATATATATATGTAAAGAGAGAGAGATACATATATATATATGTAAAGAGAGAGAGATACATATATATATATGTAAAGAGAGAGAGATACATATATATGTAGAGAGAGAGAGATACATATATATATGTAGAGAGAGAGAGATACATATATATATGTAGAGAGAGAGATACATATATATATGTAGAGAGAGAGATACATATATATATATGTAGAGAGAGAGATACATATATATATATGTAGAGAGAGAGATACATATATATATATGTAGAGAGAGAGATACATATATATATATGTAGAGAGAGAGA
>OZ038515.1:78543483-78588483 GCA_964036315.1 Acanthosepion esculentum
TAGAGAGATACACATATATATATATATATATGTAGAGAGAGATATATATATATATATATATATATATAGAGAGAGAGATATATATATATATATATATATAGAGAGAGATATATATATATATATAGAGAGAGAGAGATATATAGAGATATATATATATAGAGATACATATATATATATAGAGAGAGAGATACATATATATATAGAGAGAGAGATACATATATATATATAGAGAGAGAGAGAGAGAGATACATACATACATATATATATATATATAGAGAGAGAGAGAGAGATAGATTTAAAGTTAAATGACAGAACCCAAATCTCTGCAACTGTTTTTCTCTTAAATCTTTTCAACATGGAATGAATGAATGTTTTGATTCTAATCGCTTCTTTCAGCTGTCATTCCTCGCTTTGAGATGCGAATGGAAGACTTTCAGTCCAGATCTGTCATCTTAGACTGCAAAATTTGCCGAAGCAGATATCTTTAAAAAGAAACACAGAAATCATTATCTGTCTATATTTCTCAGATGAGCTATTGTAACATTTACATCATTCGGACTGTTGTCCTCATCCTTATGCCATATTCACAACGTTTCGGCTGTTGCACGCTCCAAGTTGTGAGTTCAATACTTGGCCACAGCAGTGGGAACAAAAACTTGGAGAAGTGAGTTACTTTAAAGTTGAATTCACTGATACTGAGATATCCCCCCCAAAAGCATGGTGCATATAATTAGAACAATCTCTACGCCCATAGATTAAAAAAAGTTTTAGAAATTCCAATGTATATTACCTGAAGAAGGTCAGTGTATAACAGCAGAAACGTTGTGAATCTGACAATTGAGATGGAAATCATGTCATGCTATTCACACACACACACACACACATATATAACAATATTGCGGAAAATGTATGACAAAGTGTAAAAGGTTAACTAATGACACATTTTGTCTTTCAGGACTTTAATCCAATGCAGTCCTCAGGGACGAAATGCATCACTAGAAAACTTTTTTTTTACTTTGTTGTACACTTTCCCCAATATTGTTCTTGAGATCTCTCTTTCTCTTTATCTCTCTCTCTCTCTCGTTATCTCTCTCTTTATCTCTCTCTCTTTGATCTCTCTCTCTCTCTTGATCTCTCTCTCTTTCTCTCTTGATCTCTCTCTCTCTTGATCTCTACTCCTTGATCTCTATCTCTCTTGATCTCTATCTCTCTTGATCTCTATCTCTCTTGATCTCTATCTCTCTCTTGATCTCTATCTCTCTCTTGATCTCTATCTCTCTCTTGATCTCTATCTCTCTCTTGATCTCTATCTCTCTCTTGATCTCTATCTCTCTCTTGATCTCTATCTCTCTCTTGATCTCTATCTCTCTCTCTTGATCTCTCTCTCCTTTATCTCTCTCTCTCTCTTTATCTCTCTCTCTCTCTTTATCTCTCTCTCTCTTTATCTCTCTCTCTCTTTATCTCTCTCTCTCTTTATCTCTCTCTCTCTTGATCTCTCTCTCTCTTGATCTCTCTCTCTCTGATCTCTCTCTCTCTTGATCTCTCTCTCTCTTGATCTCTCTCTCTTCTTGATCTCTCTCTCTCTTGATCTCTCTCTCTCTCTCTTGATCTCTCTCTCTCTCTCTTGATCTCTCTCTCTCTTGATCTCTCTCTCTCTCTTGATCTCTCTCTCTCTTGATCTCTCTCTCTCTTGATCTCTCTCTCTCTTGATCTCTCTTTATCTATCTTCTCTCTCTCTATCTCTCTCTCTCTTTATCTCTCTCTCTCTTTATCTCTCTCTCTCTTTATCTCTCTCTCTCTCTTTTCTCTCTCTCTCTTTATCTCTCTCTCTCTTTATCTCTCTCTCTCTTTATCTCTCTCTCTCTCTTTATCTCTCTCTCTCTCTTTATCTCTCTCTCTCTCTTTATCTCTCTCTCTCTCTTTATCTCTCTCTCTCTCTTTATCTCTCTCTCTCTCTTTATCTCTCTCTCTCTCTTTATCTCTCTCTCTCTCTTTATCTCTCTCTCTCTCTTTATCTCTCTCTCTCTTTATCTCTCTCTCTCTTTATCTCTCTCTCTCTTTATCTCTCTCTCTCTTTATCTCTCTCTCTCTCTCTTTATCTCTCTCTCTCTCTCTTTATCTCTCTCTCTCTCTCTTTATCTCTCTCTCTCTTTATCTCTCTCTCTCTCTCTTTATCTATATATATATATATATATATATATATATATATATATATAATGATATAATTATAAAAAAGTTAGTGGTCAGATTTGAATTAGACCAGGAAACAGTAGTATTAAAAAGTGCTTGATCCATGTGTAAGTAAAATAGAATAAACATTTAACATGCAGAGTTTTTAAATTTTTAAAAATGACATCAACCAATCACGCTACCTTGCTTTCAACCTTTCAGTATCTTCAGGCTAAATAATTTCCTAACGTTTAATTATTTAAAAATAAATAAATGCACAATGCAAAGCGTAATAGAAGGGGAGGAGAAAAGCAAGGGGGTGGGCGGTTACATGAAATGTACATACTTTCATCTTACTTTCAGCTTTCTTTATGAACTCACAAGGAACTGAAATGAATGAAGTCCAACAATTATTTAATATAAATGTCCGACTTAATCCATTTCATTAGATGTTGTCATTGTTTACAGAAATGTTTTGTGAGTATATATGATTAATCAAGAAAAATAACAGTAAATTGGATTTTGCTAACCAGACGCTTTTCTGCAGCTGAATGGTATAGCATGTCAGGTCAAAAGATGGTTTCCATCTAGAAAGACAGGTTTTGGCAAAGTATAAACTGAAATTTCTGAGTTAGAAATTGAGCAAAGTTCTGAAATAGACACAAATTTCTTGGGTTTGATATCACTCCCCCTCTCTTTATCATTCTCATCCTCTCCCTCTATCACTTATCCTCACTCTCACTTCTGGAGTAATGGATAGCGGCTCGGATTGAGAAATTGGAGTGCCAAGTTCGAATTCCAGTTGGATCCATTACATTCATTTACATGCTAATACCCTTGGGAAAGGTATGAATCCTCTTCTTCTCAAAGCTATGGGTAAATAGCAGGACAGACCAGGTTCTATAGCCTTGGATGGCAACTGATCTACTGCAGAAAGAAATGGCAACCTACTGCAGGGAAAAAATCTGCCTTGTCAGTCATGTATCAAAAGATACATGATCACCTAAGCATGTATCATGCATGGCACATAACTGAATAGCATTTATCTTCATTATCAATTTTTGACAAGTTTTTCGTTTTATCTGCTTTTCATCGCATTTACTCACATTCTACAGCCGTTACAATAGGATCTGATGTTTAATACAAATGAAACAATTTGGAACACAAATCTTAAAGCCTGCATTTTAATGAAACCTGTAAATTGATAGAAAATTTTTAAAATGTTTTTGCTAATCAATGAATCAAAAGATTTATCTCTGGTTTTCGTTAAAAATACTCACCTCCCTTTCCCTCACATTATAAAATGAAAATTCGTGCTGAGGCAGGATACAGTCACATTGGTCTCAGTCTTTAATTAAATGCAGACAATGGATTGATATTGCTCCCTCATTTTAATAGATTTTTGTTCACTTTTATGAGAACATTAGACAAATTGGAATTTCATGTTTTTGATGAAGTTCGTAATTTTATTTTCAAGGTTTCATTTGTATTTTTAAAAAATTTAACCCTTTGTACTTGAGAAGTGCTTTAGGGTTTAAATAACCATGATTAACTGATTACAAAGAGGATGAGGCTCAGGTGTTATGGATTAAAAACAGCAAATTGTATGCTTCTATTTAAAACTCTTAAATATTTTTCCACAATCTTTTTATTTTTATTTTCTTTTTAATATTCAAGCTCTTGTGGCAAGACAAGTGTTGTAAGCAAATAAGCAGATATTTTAAAGCCAAAACACCTGAACCTTTTCCTGTTGAAAATCAATTAGATGTAATCAAGTTTATTTACTACAGCTTAAAGCACTTCTCTGGTACAATAGGTTGAATACATTTTTTTTATTTTTTTATTTTTTTGTTTTTTTTTCATCAATAATGAGATGTAAAACATTCATTTAGTCCACTTGCACCTTGAACTCTGACTTGTCAGCTTTTCAGTAAAGAAACATTTGCTTGATCCTTCAAATAATTACTATGAAGCATTCAATTCTATTTTATAATTTTACAGTATTTACATTAGTCAGACTATTGTCTTCATCTTTGTCGCCATATTTGTCACAACGTTTCGGCCGTTGTACGCTCCGGCCTTCTTCAGGTGGTTGGAATTTCGAACTGAACCCTTTATTTCGATCACTGGGGTAGACTGTTCTAGTTCCACGAGCCATGTTTGATGGATGTCAGTTATCAGTTATCTCCTGCTAATTTTCCCTCTGAAAGTTCTCCAAACCACCTGAAGAAGGCCAGAGCGTACAACGGCCGAAACGTTGTGACAAAGATGAGGACAATAGTCTGACTAATGTAAATACTGTACATAATACCTCATCTCAGAAATATAGACAGACTTTATAATTTTAATTTTTATATATTATCAATATTAAGACAGAACTTATAGCTGCTGCTATATTTGGAAGCAATTGCGTTCCATTCAATTGGTACGGATGAGTCTTTAACTTCCTGGTAGTCTTCAATACTAAATCTTGTTTTTTGTTGTTTTTCGTTTTAATGGTTGACTTGTTCTCGACTGGTTGGATTAATTCAGAGAAACGATGCGTACCTTTTACGTGAATCTGACTTCCAAGAGATTTCACCACGTGTTGGGGGGGTGGGAAAGAATGGAGGTGGGGGGGCTGCAAAATCTGTGCTAATTGTCAAGTTCAGTTGCAGGAACAGAAGAATTCATTCCAGAATTGATTTACTCGGCTCTTTGGTGCTGGGGGTGTACAGAAATTCGTGCCCAAGCACTTCTGCCCCTTCCCCGCTGTTCATTTATGAACATCAATTTCCACTTTTTCACTGCCATAAATTCTTTCTTTCTTCTTTTGATTTTAAAATAGGTCATTTTTTTTTTTTCTCTGCCTCAGAAATTATTTCAATTCCCCCCTCCATCGCACATTTTATTTTCTTTATTCTTTTCGGACGGTCTGACTGGTCTGTAAATTCTATGAGGAAATGATACAAGAATCATTTGGTGTGCAAAATATTTCACATTGAAAGCCACAGCTCTCCACAGTGTCAGGTCACCATTGGGCAGTGCGTAGTAATTGACTTCAAATTCATTACTTTCAAGATAAGATTTTGTAAATCCATTTTGAAAGAAATTCTTTCATATGAAAATAATCTTTAGTCTTTCCTACCATACATACTCACAGATAGGTTCCCCACCCTACTTTATGGCTTAATAATTGATGATTTACTGTTGACTCGTATATAGGTTGCACTATAATCTGGGGAGTTACACAGCCCTTTTTAAACATAAGAATTATCTACCTTTTATTTTAAAACTTACAATTATTAGTACACATTTGCAGTTAAAATACATTTCATCAATAATCATGTCAACAAAAGGAAGTAACTGTTGTATTGGTAGTTTTATATTTACTTACCGCATATTATTTTTATATTGAGTCGATTCAACAAAAAAAGAAATTAACTATAGAAGAAAATGTTACGGTACATTTATAAAAAATTTAGTTGATCTATTTATCAAGTTACATTAGTTTTGGGTACTAAATTCATTCACTTTGTTATTTGTAAATAAACACTTAAGAACGCCTTTTAATATAAAACAAGCATTAAAGAAAATTATCTCAAAAAATATATTTCATTTCTTTAAGTCATATTTTCCAACGTATTTTGACAAAATATATATTTTGCAGAATGAATCGTGGGACTATTTTTTCTTTGTCAATAAACATCTACACGTGGTTCCTTAATTTATGTATGCATGTTCAGGGTTTCTATATCGGTCTAGTGCAAGGGCCCCCAACCGAATGGTGACTGATGGATCAATGAATATTTTATAATGTTTCTTTATTTATTGTGATGGATATGTGAATCTAGAAGCATGAGGTAAGTTTAAAGCAGTGAGTCAGTATATATGATAGATAAATTGTTTCTATACCGAGAAAAACCCCAGCTTTAGTGTTTTATGCATATTTCCGATTTCTCAGAAATCATGATGACAAGGTAGTGTTGTTTTACATTTATATTGAGTGGATAGGTTGCACTGTTAATATTTTGTGAATTTTTTGGTAAAATATGTGCAACCTATCCGTGAGTATATACAGTAGTCTCTTTGCCACACCCATGCCAGGGCAGGTGACATCTGTAAGTGTATATAAGATAATAAATGGAGAGCTGTGTACCAATAGCATGCAGAAGGTGAGGTCAGAGGGTACCCTGGGCATCTGTATCAGTTCATCCAATGAAAGAGTGAAATAAAAATTTAGTTTATATTTAATTTGAATAAAGTGTTTATTTCATGTTTCATCTGTTTTTACATATTCAAAATGTCTTTCTTTCTCGCATTTCTCAGTAGTAGGCCACACTTGAGTCTCAGGGGCATGCAATCAAGGTGTTAGCCTTGGGCATCACCAAACATCACTCCCATCCTGGGTAAGACATTAAACTACATCCGCGTCCAGGGTAAGACGATAAACTACATCCAGCAGCAAGGCCTCTGATCAGGAGGTTTTGAGGAGCGTAGAACCACCTCTTAATTGCTGGTGTTCCCAGGTCTTCCCTGACCTGGGGTGGTAGCACCTGTTAGGGTCCCAGCTATGGGCAAATAGTTAATTATTACCAGCAATACTTTTTGAAAAAAATAATGATGGGCAATACAATTTTGAAGGAAAAATATTACCTGAAACAGATTTTTGATAAAGTAAAAAATTACCAGCAATAAAAAATGTTATTGGCATTAAATAATCCATTGAGGTTGATATGTCATAAAACAAAATAAATTAAACCAAAGAATACATATTCTATTCATTCGAATCTATCCTAAAAATGTTGTCGGCATTAAATAACCCACTGAGGTTGATATGCAGTAAAACAAAACAAACCAAACCAATCTAAACCAAAGAATACATATTCTATTCATACGAATCTATCCTAAAAATGTTGTCGGCATTAAATAACCCATTGAGGTTGATATGCCGTAAAACAAAATAAACCAAACCAAACTAAACCAAAGAATACATATTCTATTCATACGAATCTATCCTAAAAATGTTGTCGGCATTAAATAACCCATTGAGGTTGATATGCCGTAAAACAAACTAAACCAAACCAATCTAAACCAAAGAATACATATTCTATTCATACGAATCTATCATAAAATATTGTTGGCATTAAATAACCTATTGAGGTTGATAGGCCGTAAAACAAAATAAACCAAACCAATCTAAACCAAAGAATACATATTCTATTCATACGAATCTATCCTAAAAATGTTGTCGGCATTAAATAACCCATTGAGGTTGATATGCTGTAAAATAAACCAAACCAAACCAAACTTCACTCATCGCTGCTATACAAATAACTAACCTACATGCCTTGGTTTTTAATGGATTCGGTTTATTTTGAGGCCAGATACTTTCTGCTTGTGTATTTTTTTAAGTTTGTATGTTTGAGATCTGTTTAATGCAACCCAATGTACATCAGAATTAAGTCCACTATTTTATTTAAAGTGCATTATAAGTAATGCAGGTAAAATCTTCTCAATGCTTTTTTTTCTTACCTTTTTTTAAAACCAATCAAGACAAATAAATGGTACATTGGAAGAAATACACAAAACAATGTGACATGACATGGAATCTATGCGGTACTAGATTCATTGTATGTGTCTATCTATCCATATATGTTCCAACACTGTCCGTAATTGTTTGTTTGCATTCTCTGCAGCATGTTCTATACATACTCGCTGGGGTTAAAGCAGACAGGTGCAGCAGTCAGTAGAATTATCTGCAAGTTAGCTGTGTGTATATTTTCTTTTACTAAACTCAACGTATACAAGGCCGAAGAGCCACTCAAGCTAGAGGCTTGATGAATAAAGTTGTATGAATGTAAGAGAAGTATAAAGTGCAGATTATGAAGATATAGAGGAAAAATTATTAGGTTAAGATTGTAGCAATTGAAGAAGCATCCTATAAAATCGTGGTTCTCAAGAAGAAACTGTTCGAATGGAACTTCTTCTTACAAATGGAATATGAAGGGAATGGTTTTGTTTTTTTTTTTAATCCCAGTCTATATACTATTGTGGCTTAGGTCTGGAGGTCTTAACGGGTTGAACAAACAGATGTAGCTCATGTGAACCTTTGAAATAGAGATAGAATACACTGAAACATTTGCCATGTGTCATCTGTGGGAAAGAGAACCGACTTTGTGTCAACTGTATGTGATGGGGGGGGGATGTTACATTTTATTGGGACATGCTGGGAAAAATGACGAGTATAAATAGGTGCAAGTGATTTATAAAAGTGTCTGTGTAACATCTGTCAAGGCAGATTCCGATGTCACTAATGACCCATTACAGTTTCACTAACAGCTTGTAAAACATTGTGCTGACAGGCTACATCGATAGCCTCATTCGGTCTTCTCCACACATGAACTCGAACATCTGCCAGAAAGTGCTAGAAACATGTATCACTTGACCAGGCACCTCATCATCCTTCTACAGTTCAATTGAGAAATGTTCTGGTTCAGTAACCAATGTGATTGTGTCAACAATGTTTCCTTTATTGGTTGATGGCCGTGATGAAAACACAGAACGCAATTTATATTGTGCAATACGATGACTGATTGGTTAAGTCGCACTAGTTTTGGTCTAGGATCTGATCTGATTCCGTTTTCAGCTTCACATACTAGTTACCATAGTTGTACCTATCTTGCAGTCCTGTTCTGGGTGGTACCTGAAGTTTTCTTGTCTTGATGATGTCTTTCCAGCATTCACATTTTTCCTGTATACCACTGACACTTGTTTGAGAAAATCCAAACATACCTGCTACCCTGGAGATAGGGTACCCCTTCTTTCTAGCCTCAACCATCATTCCAAGGTCAAACAATTTTAAATCCCATCCATGTCAATTCACTGACAGAGCTACATTATCCTTTCACTTATGTCATACATACATCATTCATTTGGGTTAATTTATACAAGTTGGGTTTCCTGGGTAAGATGATAAACTACATCCGCATCCTGGGTAAGACAATAAGCTGCATCCAACAACAAGGCTTCTGATCAGGAGGTTTTGAGGAGCATGGAACCACCTCTTAATTGCTGGTGTTTCCAGGTCCACTCTGACCTGGGGTTGTATCACCTGTTAGGGTCCCAGATATGGGCAAATAATTAACCCCCAAACTGGGGTCAAAACACTAGGAAAGTGTAAAAATAGGTTTTAATATCATCAATACATTTTTGTAAAAAATTACCTGCAATGAATTTTTTAATAAAATAATTATTACCAGCAATACATTTTTGTGAAAAAATATTACCAGCAATAAAAAACTTGTCAGTATTGAGGTTGATATGCCATAAAACAATCAAACCAAACCAATATACAAGTTGGGGAGGGAAGACTCATCCAGTGTAAGTCAGTGACTAACTTTTTGGTACTTCAATAGTAAAAAGAAGAGCATACGGACTAATGATGTTGGTTCATCCAAGGGTCACTGTTTATTTTTGTTGACTTCACCAGCACCCTCACCCTCACTTCCAAGTTATATTCCTGGTTCAAATCGTGATTCCGTTGGATAATGATTCTTCTGATTTCAGCCAGGTTTGAAACCAAGTTTCTTGCATCATCAAACCGTCATGAATATTCCTAGAGTGAATGCATGAAAAGAATTATTTTGTTGTATTTGCCTTTACTGTAACATCCACTGGTACAAAATATCACAAGTCTATGTATCTGTTGTTAAATTCAGACTAACCTGCCAAATTTCATATCTTTCACCAGCCGCCTTTCATAGATCAGACAATAAACATTTATCAAACTGATGTTTCTTTTTATTGCTCCTTAAATATAAATATAGAATGGTAAGGAGAAATGACCAAAAAAGGGTAGTGGCAAGGGTGAGGAATGACAGAAATTGATAGTGTTGTGGGCAGAGGAAAAAAGGGCAAGCATTGGCCGAGTGGCGTGGGCAGAGGAAAAAAGGGCAAGCATTGGCCGAGTGGCGTGGGCAGAGGGCAGTGCTGAGATGGAGAAAGAAATTACAGAAATTGTCAGAGTGAGGGGTATGAGGGGAAATGAGAAATCTTTGGAAGTGAAATAAAGTAACCAGGTAAGCATATGCATTGCATCAATGAATTGGAAACTTGATCTGCCTCATCATAAAAAAGTCTTGGATATTTTTAGCAAACGAAAATAGATTAAATCAATCTGGAGAGAAGGAAAAATAGTGAGACGCTGATTGGAATGAAGCTTTGTTGATTTGGAGATCAGATGCTCCTTGAGTAAATGAGTCACTCATAGTTTTGGCAATTCATCCATATATATATATATATATAATATGTGTGTGTGTGTTTCTCCCATGTTGGGTGGCAGAGAAGTTCTTAACCCAGACAAGAAAGGACAAAAAAATACTATGTTTGATTTGATTTAAGGAAGTGGGGCAGGTTTGAAACTTTTCAGCATCCCCTCATTTGTTACAGAAATGAATATGTATGCATTAATAAAGTGGGTATATACATATATATTCTCTCATACACACATGCATATGATGTACACATTTATAGTTGTATGTATTTAAGCACACATGCTTAAATAAATGCTTTCTACATTTGTGTGTGTGTGTATTAACCCTGTAGACTCTCTTGATGGACTACAGAGCTCTAGTCACCCTGTGGTTTTGTATTTCTCCTAGACTAGTTTCCAGCCAAAGCTAGAGAGCTCAGTCTACTCTGCTATTTAACCATTGCTGGGGGCAAGAAGAGATGGCTTCACAATTTTCCAAGGATACAAAGGTAATGGCCTTGGCTGAAATATGAAGTTGACATTTTCTGTGCTGATAACCCCTACACTATGAGCACACCTGATAACACACACGCACATAACATTGTACAAGATGATGTTTCTTGTTTAAATTTTTTATATGAAGTATTGTAACTATCGTAGAATATAAAAAGTAATTGGCCATTAAATGGTAACAGTAATATCAGCTGTTTCTTTATAAGGAAACATTTGGCATTCATTGACTGAGCAGCCAGTGCTACTTGAGTTAGGCTCTTCTTCACACCTTGGCCATTGATCTGGGATCAAAATATATCTATTTTCATCTCTAATTGTGATCTTAGCCATTTCCATGTATGAAAATCAGCTTGAATTTTTTTATAAAATCCTTTTTATTAAAACAATTTTTCAAGAAAATAGGTTTCTCATATACACTGTTATCACTCTTTCCAATATTGATGGGAGTTTTCTTCCTAGCCTTTTGTTTGAAGCATTGTGGAAGGTCAACATCTTGATTATGTCATCATTTTCTCTGAGTTAAATATGCTATCCATTTTAGTTGTTACTATTGATTAATTTCTGATCTGAGAAAGTGATTGTATAGAGCACTGACAGTTTAGATATTTCTGAATGCGTTTGATGCCATACATGACATCCGTCTGATAGTCTTCATCTGACGAGGCTATTTAAGAACATGACTCAAGTTTTTAGGTTAATGTTTTGATAACTACCCCTCAAAAGGTTGAGGGGTGGACAGCCGTGTCTCAAGATGCCCAGTAGAAGTCTAAAACCCTATCTATACTATGGTTTTCTTCTATATATTTACCTATAATAAAGTTTTTTTCATTTATAAATTAGACACAATAAGAGATTGTTTTATATTTTTTATGGCTTCTCAAACCTTTGAATGGTTATTTAAAACCAGAAAATACTTTTAAATTGTAAGAATATTTTTTTGCAGTTGATAACAGTTTAGTGATACAAGTCTTACTAATTAACCCATAGCTGTGGGGAGAAGAGGTGGATTCATACCTTTTTCAAGGGTATTGGCATATCATTGAATATAAGAAACTCAAAGGGATTTGGAACTTGGCTCTACAAAAATAAGATTAAAAATAGTAAAGCTAAAATTAGCCATAAAATGTTTCCTTGTAGGGAACAGTTTGACATTCATTGTCCAAATGGTATTATTGTTGGTTGAAATTTGTAAAATCTTTTTATTAAAACCATTTTTCAAGAAAATCAGTTTCTCAAATGCACTGTCATCAATCTTTCCAGTATTGATGGGGAAGGGCTTCCTTCTTTACCTTTTAAACAAAATAGATTTAGACAAAAGAAATAATATAAGTAATATAGTATATAAATAATATAATGCACTGTCATCAATCTTTCCAGTATTGATGGGGAAGGGCTTCCTTCTTTACCTTTTAAACAAAATAGGTTGAAAGATTAATAAAAAATATTAATAACACTGTTGTATGTTTTAATCAAATATAAGTTGAAAACATTTAAGGTAAATATTTTAATCAAAATATTCCAGCCATTCAGTTTCTTTACTTTCCTTCCAAGTCATCTGTTCCTTTGTAATACCCCTCCCTCCCTCAATTCACTTGGTGACTTTGATCCTCACTGAGTGCTCTGCTCTTATTGCCTTGTGCAACATTAAACATAAATACTGAAGATCTATTACATTTTGATTAGTGACTTAAGGTAAAAGACTGACGGGTACAATTTCATAAAAACTGTACCTGTCCGAGGTGGTGTGGTATATATCTGAATATACAACAGAGCTCCTCTTTCAAATTTTTTTCACTGCTTGGTTAAATCACCTCCATGTCCTGTTTGTATGGAAACTAGGAAAGGGTTCACTGCACGTTCACAAAGGAACAGAAGGTGAAATCAATGCCATGACAAAAAATAAAAACATGAACCCTGTTTCCATTAATTTGGTAATTTATTCATTGGTTGAATTTGAAGTCACTCCTTATTCTCTCTGGGATTGGGGGTGTATGTGGCACATTAGTATCTTTTGCTTCTTTTTAGCTAAGAAACTGCTACAGATGTGACTGGCTAAACCCGTGGTTCCCAACCAGGAGCCATGTAACATTACTGAGGTCCATTTTCAAATAGTTCATTATGAGTCATTTTACTAGTGTACATAAAAGTTCTATAGAATTTAGTCAAGTTTATTTTCAATAAATTAGTTTTACTTCAAAATAAATCATATACATTTACTATTTCTAGAATACAATTCCTAAACGTATCTATTAGTAAAAAATAAAATAGGCTTTTTTTTTTTTTTTTATTAATCGAATAGTTATGGAATCCAGTAAAAGTGATCCAGGGGTAAAAAGAGGTAGCGAATCATGTAGACGGACGATTCCTTTTTCTCCTTAGAGAGGCTGTGAGCGGAAACTTATGACTCCCAACCAAGTGTCACTTCAGAATTTTTCATTTGTTTATTTATTTCCTTTTAATCAAGAGGGTGGCTGTTTTGAAGACCTCCATCTCATAGACCTTATTGGTGGTCATTAAACACAAAACACTTAAGACAAAGCTAACATCATTTAGAGTTTTCTTGACTTTGTGTATTCAGCCAGTCATGTGGCAGACTTATTTTGCCACATATAAGAAAGTAAGCTGGCTTCAAATAAATGGTTAAATACTGAGGTTACTGAGTGTTAGAGAATATGAGAAAAACTACTATTAAGGAGAGACTACTATAAAAGAACAGATATTAAGATAATGATTGACATTGCATTTAAATTTTTGACTAAAAAGTTGACTGGGAAGCTAAATGTTAGGAGAGTTCCACAAGTGAGCAGTTCAATAGAAGAGGAAACTGTTAGCATAGAACTTACACTTACATCTAGCAGCCACTTCAACTGTAAAATGATGAGACCTTGCCACCAATGTAGTATGGTGCTTAATTCATAAAGTCTAGGTACCATAGTGGAAAGTAATATTTATTTTGTAAAATATGGCACAAGGCCAAAAGTGGCGATAGGGGAAGGCTAGTCTTCAATTGGTCTTAGCTTAAACTTAGCTAGCCATGATTACTGACCCAAACGTACCATAGTATTCCTTACATCAAAACAACTTACCATTCTTACTAGAGCCACCATAATACCTCAAAGTCTCTATGAAGTCCTAACTAGTCTCCCATATGTACAATTTGTCTGTAGTGGTTGGCGATGGGGCGGGGGGAGATAAATTTACCACATTTAAAAATGAAACCCTCATGAATCTTTACAATTTGTATACCATAGCAGAAAGTTCATTAGAAGAATTACCATGAAAGTATTTATCGAAAAGGTGCAGAGGAAACTGTTATAATATTTAATGAATAAAACAAGTTAATCTTTTAACATTTTTAAAGTTTTAGTTTTATTATTATTTGGTAATTTTTTTTTTATCTTAAACTAATTCTGTTTTTCCTCACTTTCTTTCCAGAGGGCCATTTAGTGTAGTACGGAGATGTGTACATCGTGAGAGTGGACAGCAATTTGCTGTTAAAATTGTAGACGTTGCCAAATTTACCTCCAGTCCAGGACTCAATTCTGACGGTAAGAATATTTTATTTATGCCTAAACATCTGAAGTTTTCTATTTCCTTCTCTTGTCAGTGATTAAAATGTTTTTGTGTTAATACAGAACATTGTTAATGGCCTCCATTTAGTAAAATTCACATCGTGTCAATCCACAAACACTTAATCTTGGCCTCAAATTTGAATTTGGCCATTCCAAATCAATCAGTTATGGGATACATTAGCAACTGAAACTTTGCCAATTTGCAAATATCCTGTCATCACTTAACCACTATGTTCATTTGGGTGTGTCAGTTGGATATAAATTATTTGTTTGGAGACATCTGTAATTATATCAAAATTTGTTGAAACTAATTTTGGCAAAGTTTAACAAATGTACCAGAAAAAAAAAGATGGTGTGTTAAAAAGATTTTTTTCTCTTTAGCCTCCTCCCACAGTAATTTTTGTTTTTAAAGGTAATTTAGAATTTTAATTACATGCAAACATAGGAAACTGGATTTATACATTATTTTTTTAAATTTTTTTTGTGATTTGACAACAAAAATGTTAAACAATATTTATTAGTATTTACACTATTTACATTGTTCAGACTGTTGTCTTCATATTCATGATGTTTCAGATGTTGCATGCTCCTGCCTTCATCAGGTTATTGGAATTTCAAACCAAACCTTTTATTTTGTCCACAGGGGGTAGATTGCTCTATTTCCACGTGCCATGCCTCTTCCAGATATCTCAGTTTCAGTTATTTTCCTTTTAGTAACTCAACTCTTCAAGTTTTTGTTCACCTCTCTCTGTGACCAGGTATTGAACTCAAGTCACAGGATTACTTCAACCACCACTTTTATCCAGTAGGCCATGTAGTAAATAGTGTAAATAGTTACAATACCTCATCTCAGAAATATAGGTAAATATTTATTAGATTGTTGATTACACAAGATTATAAAAATCTGTGAACAAGACTAAAATACAATATTTATAATTTATTATAATAACTATGATAACAAATGTTTATTCATAAATTTATAAAAGTGTCTGGTTAAGAAAATTTAAATAAATACATGATGACGAGCCACTGTAATTATAAATTTTGAAAGAAATGCATTTTCTGGGCATTTTTTTCACTTGCTCTTACCACATAAATTTATTAAAATAAGTTGAGATCTAAGTTTATTTTTCTTTTAATTGGAATCAAACCAAGAAAGGCAATAACGCCATTAAATCACAAGGGGTTACAGGGTGTGGAAGAATTAGGAACAGAAGCATCAATGACGAGCAGAACAAGAAGAGAATAATCAAGTTGACAGTAGATAGCAATTGACATTGCATTTGAATTTTTGCAGATTAAAGTTGACTGGAAAGCATGGAGCCGGAAAGGAATTCTACAAACCAGAAGTGAGATAAAAGAAAATGTTAACATTAGGACTTCCATCTACATCTAGCTAATTCAACTGTGAATTAAGGAGATCTCGGTGGCAGTATAGCACTTCGCTTAAATTCATAAAATCTACATATCATAGTGAAAAGCTCATTTGAGCAATGGCCATGAAAGTATTTATAGAAAAGATATAGAGAGACAAACTTATCGCAATGTGAAAGTGACTGGACCTGAGCTGCCAGATCAGGACCAATAATATTGCAATAATATTTTCTTGGGAATTGACAATAAAAATGTTAAACACTTTTAGATTGTTTATTTAAAGAATAATTTGGCAAAGTTTTACTAATGTATCTCCAAAGCAACAAAGTATGTAATAATGGTGGTGGTATCAAGAGAAAAACCCTCCTTTTAACTCATTTTCCTTCTTAAACTTTGCTCTAATGTCCTCATCTTTTTAATATATTGTTTCATCCAGCCTTTCTCAGGTGTCTGTTGTGTTGAATTTTTCTCTGAGAATATATATGCTTCCTTTTACACAAATATTACATCCAATGACTTGGGATTGTCCTCTGACCTTTACACTGAACACATCAACTCCAAAAGAACCTGTGGAACAGTTCCTACATATTGGTCATGTTTCTGGATTCTCAAATTCATTTTTCTCTCTTGATTAATGGGGCCAACTAGTTATTAATGTCTATGATTAATCTACTTATTGGCTCATATGAGCACAGTATGTGTACGGCTTCCTTCAAACTTCTTCAATCTTGTTCCCTATTTGATTATTTTCATTGTATAACATAAGAGTTGGTGTGGCTCCACTTTCCTCCATGCTTGATTAACTATGGTTGCTGTTAAAGGATTTTCATGAATTACAGTGTTTTGGACATTTTAAAGTTTTATTTTTAAGAGATAACTGGTCTTGCCCTTGTACTATATTTTATATAACAAATATTGAACATGAATTCATCCCTATGAGAGAGAAAAGTGTTCAGACCTATCACATCTTTTCACGATTGGAAATGAAATTGACCACTGTGAATATCAATAGACTGATAGTCAGCTACAGAAGATTTGAGCAGAAAAGATCAGTTTTAGATCACATCAGAGATCAGTTTTGAAATAAAGTAAGTAAATTATCACAGTTCTGGATTGTGTGAACCAAGATTAACAATTATATGATTTAGTCTCCTCTGTCATATAATTTCAATGACATAACTCTGAATAAAGATACAAGAGAAATATAATGAAAAACAAGTTTAGAAACTGGCACAAATATATAGCAAACTCTCCGCCACAGATTATGACATTGTATGAGAAATGAAGATTCAATATTCTTATTTAGTTTTAGACTCCCACATTTTAAAGGTTGACAAAAAGATCAAGGTAACTATTATTAAAGAAATTATTTCACTGTTTTTTAAACAAATGGCTACATTTTTTTATTCATTTGGTTTTCAAAATTACATCTTCCAAATGGTGGCCTTGATGTAGATGATTTTTAAAGATTTCCTTCACATGGAAGTTAAAGTGCTTCGAGGTCTTCCAGGTGGATTTCTTTTAAGCACTAAACTTGTGGCCCTGAAATTTGTTAACCATAACAGCCTTTATTTTCTATCTGGAACAGCATTATCCTGGCATAACATGAAATGAAAACATAAAAAGCTTTCTGTGTTTCTGCAGTTTGAATAAAGGAAGAAAAGAGAATGGAATGTTACTTACCTCATGGTGGGGGTGGTGAAAGGAATGTTCGTGTAGTATGAGAAATTTTGTAAGGAAGGAAGAGGAAGAAAAAGATTTAAGAGAACAACAAAGATCAGATCCTAGGAGAACTTTTGTTTTATTTTTTTGAACCACATGCTATTTTAGTACTATTGGGCCTGGAATGGTAAGACATGATACTATTTAAGCACAAGAGCTGATATAGTTCCGTGGATAGAGAAAGTGAAAATAGTTGCTAACCTTCAAAAAAGTGCCAGACCTTGCTAGTTTCCTTCTACTTTTTCTGCAAGGACTTGCGCTTGCCTGTTACCTTGATATGAGTGATGAGTTCCAGTTGGGCGAGGACATGATAGAGGCCAGATTGAAGAGAGCATTCACTGAAGGGCCCTTTTGAAGGTTATGAAAAGCTCAAGAGAGTTAATTGAACTGTGGAATGGAATTGGATAGGAGAGTCTCCAGTATTATAAAGCAAGGTGGAGTACTACAAGAATTCCTTGAAATAAGAATAAAGTAGAATTTGAGAAGGAGATGGAAAGATGGATTATGGGGGGTATTGTCATGGAAGGGTGAAGTAAAAGGAGTCTTACCATTAATGGCAGTGGTCCAATATACAAAAGCAAAAGTCAGGCCAATATTAGACTTTCAGGAATTGAACCATTATGTAGAGTGCCATACTGGGCGTGACATGATCAACATATGTGATAAAAAGATGAGAAAGTGGAGACAGTTGGCAGGAAGAACTACAATCATGGACCTTAAGCCAGCCTACCTGCAGATACACATTGTGGAGAAACTATGGCAGCTACCAGCTAGTGTGCTATAAGGGGAAAACTTACTGCCTAATTTGGTTGGGGTTCAAACTCAATGCGGCACCAAAAATAATGGAAGCAGTCCTAAAAACTGTGCTGATGAAGGGCAATAAGACAAAAGAAGTCACTGATTCATACATTGATGACATCGTGATAGGTGTAACAAAGGTATCGACGAAGGAAGTGGTGGATCATCTTAAGGACAGGATTGACAGTAAAGCCACCAGAACCCTTAGAATGAGTGGCAATACTGGGCCTTAAGCTGAAGAGAGGAAAAGTGTGTGAACTGGTGTTTGGAAGAGGCAATGAGATCCCACAGGTGACAGAAGAGATGAGTAGGCTGGAATTGTTCTCAGTCTGTGGAAAGCTGTTGGGGCACTAGCCTGTTAGTGGATGGCTGCAATCGGTATGTGTCTACATGAAATGAAGAGCAAGCAGGATGGATTGGGAATGTAAAAGAAAGTTGTGTGGTTATATTCCTGTAGTTTGAATAAAGGGAGAAAAGAGAACGGAATGTCACTTACACCGCCACAAGGTAAGTGACATATTATGACATTGCCACCTGTTGCCACTTCTTTCTCCCCACCGCGGTGGGGAGAAAGAAGTGGCAACAGGTGGCAATTTCTTTTATAGAAACATATTGCAGGAAGAGAGAATTATAGGAAGGAAGAAAAGCTATGAAGCTCCTCTGAAAATAGGAGTTGGCGTCTTTTTTTTCTTGTTTGTTTTGTATGAGAAAGGTTGCAAGAAGGACAAGAAAGATCTGAAGTAGAATTTTTTTTTATCTTTTGAACTGTATGTTGTTTCAGCAATATGGAGTCTGAAAATGGTGAGATTGGGAGTGACATAATTGATGTGTGTGATGCAGGAAATTTTAGCTGAGGTAAAGAAAGAGGACCCTGTTACCAGGACTTGGCACATCCCTAAAATGAAAACAGGAATAGTGTGGTGTGATGCTAGCAGTATTGCTACAGGTGTAGTCGTAGAGATCAGTGGTTTGGTGGCTGAGAAAAAAGGATGGTGATAACCACATCAATGTGGCTGAATTAAATGCTGTACTAAAAGACATTAACTTGGCTTTGAAGTGGGAGTTAAGAGAGATCAAAATAAAGACTGATTCAGCCACAGTACTAAGTTAGGTGAACTCTACTCTAGAGGAGAGCAGGTGAATATCGGGCAAAAGGTGCTGGAGAAATGATAGTGAAGCAAAGATTAGAAATACGAGGAGAGTTGCATTATGAATAAAAGCAGTGTTTGTGCCTTTGTAAAGAAATAAGGCTGATGGATTGACTCAAGTAAACAAAAAGTGGTTGGTCATCAATGAGAAGGAAGAGGCTCCAGTATGCTGTCTAGGGACCAAAGAACTAGAAGAGTTGCACGGTATGCATCATATGGGAGGGGACAGGACTCTGTATTTGGTGTGAAAAATCGACCCACCCGTAAAAAGGGAAGAAGTCCAGAAGGTAGTCAGGAACTGCATTGGATGTCAATTGATTGACCCTGCCCTGAATGTGCATGATCCTGGTGAGGTTGGAATGACAAACAATTGGATGAGGTTAGCTGTTGAGATAACACATTATTGTAATGGTGTGTACTTGTCGATGATTGACTGTGGACCTGGGCAATATGAAGGGAGTTGCATGCAGAAATGGCAGCTGTGGTTACAGAACTGGAGAAGGTAATTCTTGAATGAGGTCCAGTGGTGGTGGTAATGGACAATGCCTTGGTTTTCCGCTCGGAACTCCTCCAAGTGATTGTTGAAAAATGGGAAATAAGAAGGTAATACATTGCAGCATACAGGCCAGAAAGAAATGGAATACAGTGGAGTGTGTAATACTATCGTATACGAGGAAAGACAATAGACAAGAGAGGAGGGATATTACAACGTTTTGGTACAACATGGTGCCTGAGGTCAGACAGAACATAGAGATGGTACCACAAAGGTCAATCTTCACTTATAAGTAGAGACACCTGAAAGATATATCCATGATTACTAATGAAGAAGGGCTGTCCAGAATCCAAAAGGGGATGAGGTTTGGGTGAATCCATCAAATGTACAGTGCACAATGCAATGGGAGAGAGGGGTTGTGAATCAGCTAACAACCTGACCATTGTGGGTATGCTGCGGCATATTTTGGATTGAAGGTGAGTGGTCTATGCAGATGATGAGGATGCAAATACTGTACATGGAGGAGATAGACATGAAATGGCACCAACGCAGAGACTGTGAAGAGAGCACAAAGTGCCAACCTGGGCATGCGACTATGTTGTGTGAAATGACCTTTTACGATCATGGGGGCCTGTAGTTTGAATACAGGAAGAAAGGTGATTGGAATGTTGCTTACCTTGTGGTGGGGTGCAGGGAGAAAAAGGTGGCAACAGGCAGTGATTTCTTTTATAGAAAGATATTACGGGAGGAGAGAATTATAGGAAGGAAGAAAAGCTATAAAGCGCCTCCGAAAATAGGAGTTGGTGCCTTTTATCTTGTTTGTGTCATACGAGAAATGTTACGTGAGAGGAGGAGGAAGATTTAAGAGAAGGAGAAAAGAGATCAGATTTTAGAACTTTTTTTTTTCATTTTTTGAACAACAGTTGCAATTATAGATTCACCAGTCTTAAAAAAACATTTCAACAGTAAACACTTGATATGCACAGGTTGAAGCCATGTTGGTAAATGATGGTATTGGAAAAATAAATGGTAAGACATTAGCTTGATGAAGACACCATTGCCACTTGCCTAAGTTCACTATCACCACATGGGTGACAGTTTAAAATGTGGGAGGTATTTCTGCCACATGCTGTATTTAGTGAATACAAAACTGAAGCTTGTCAATATAGATTCGTAGAAGTCTTGAGAAATGTGCATTCCTTAAATAGATAATTCAACACTTGCTCTGTCAATGTGAACAAATTGGTAAAGGCATATTTCGGCTATAGAAGCAGTTTCCCTGATGGAAAAGGAGATACAGGTTCAATTTCTGTCAGGGGCACAATCTTTCTTTTCTAGAACTTCTCACCAGGCTGGCTGTTATTAATTTCAATGTTAAAAAATATTTTTTTTAAATTAAAAAAAAACATATAGCAACTCAAAATAACATAATAATAAGAAATAATGTCGGAAAAAATCCATTAAATAAGTAAAAGATTCAGCACATATATGTATTTAACGAGACGTTATATTACCATAGATGGTTATAATTGTTCTATTTTATTATTATTATTATTTTCCTTTGGTTTCTGGTGTCTACTCATTTCTTTCCGGGTCCCAACCAGAGACCTAAGACCAGAAATGACATCATGACATTTTACACTGAACAAAAAAAAACAAAAAACCACACATCTTTTACATAGATAAAGCCCTTCATAAGTTGTGGGCTGTACTCGTGAGAACAATTTCTTGTATTTCTTTAAGGCATGGGCTTCCAGGAATCCCTGCAATGAGTCTATTGGAATCTTTTCCAATCAATCCGATGGCTCCAACTACAACTAGAATTGTTAATGCCCTCATATGCTACATTTTTGAGATTTCGATTTCAAGGTCCTTGTATTTTGATAATTTTTTGAAGATCTACAAAGATACATTGCAGTCTGCAGGGACTGCCATGTCATTAAGGAAGCACATTTTGTCTTTGCGGTCGCTAATCACAATGTCAGGGGGATTAGATTTTATTGTTCTGTGTGAATTATAAAGTTGCATAAAATTATTACAGGTCCTATCTCCGTAACCTGGTCTGGGTGGTGTTCATACCAATTTCTTGCACTTTCCTTTCCATAAGCACTGCAGATTTTCCATTGCAGATATTGGCTCACTCTGTTGTGCCATGTTTTATATTCAGTGGGTGCCAATACCGTGCAACCTGATACAAGATGGTCAATTGTTTCTGGATATTTATCACAGAATTTGCATTTTGGGTTAACACAATTTTTCAGTATGTATGCTTGATAATTTTTAGTTATCAAGCATTGGTCCTGAGCAGCAAGAATAAAACCTCCAGTTTCAGCTCTTAACCATGAACTATGTAGCCACTGATGGATACGGGGTTTGTCTACATCAGCTTGTTTCATATGGGCAGAGTATTGACTGTGAAGCGGTTTATCTTGCCATTTTTCTGTATCTGGTTGGTTGAATTTGCCTTTGCTTTCTTTTTTTTTCAGTATTTTGTAGCTTTAGTCGGCATATTATGCTTCACTGTGTTTCTTCACTCATTGGAATCTCTTATTGTGTTTAATTTCTGTGGGTAACAAATGTTATTAACATGAAAAGCGAAATTGGTAAACTGAGTTCAAACTCCTGACAAGTCTGTTGCACTTGCTTTCAAACAAATGCTCTTGGGAAAAGCATGACTCCATTTCTCCTCCTCCCAGCAATTAAGGGTTAATAGCAGTGGTAGCCTGTTTAGGAGGACTAGATAAAGCAACAGGAAACCACTCCATTCTCTTTCCCAAGAGTTCATGGCAGTTGACATAAGGATAATAAATAAATGGGATCTGTGGAGAGCCATGATTGCTGACAGCTTGAAGGAACCTGCTACAAAAAATGTAGAATCAAATGACACAAAAATGAAAATAACACTGACATCTCATTTTAATAGATATATTTACGAAAATTACACAAAAATATCTTGAAATGCTAGAGAGTAAATTTATTCAATAAAATCGCCATTGGCTTCAACTTTGGCCTCCAGATGATTTTGGAATCTCCTGCATCTCTTCTGGATGGTCTCCTTGTTTAAGTTGGTGAATGCTGTCATATTTCTTGCCGTCAGTTCATCTTTGGTGTTGTAAGGAGTTTTTTGTGTGTGGTGGAAGTCAAATTAGTCATCTCCTCTTAGACCAGTTATAAAAGAATAAGCTCCACCCTGTTTGTTACCAGAGTTGGTTGAGTTTGTGTGTGTTTTTTTTTTTGTTTTTTTTTTTTTGTTTAAGCATTTTACCCCAAGCAAGGTGGTTACAGAGAGTGAAAGAGAAAAGAGGGGCGTTTAAGGAAAGGATAAAGAGAAGGACGGGGATCAAGATCAAGGTATCAGAGGATGTCAATTGACATTACATTTAATTGTTTGAAGATTATAATTATCAGGGAAGCAAGTAAGGAGGGAT
The DNA here is from genome assembly GCA_964036315.1 of Acanthosepion esculentum. NCBI lineage: Eukaryota > Metazoa > Mollusca > Cephalopoda > Sepiida > Sepiidae > Acanthosepion > Acanthosepion esculentum. Next base: position 78,566,934 of record OZ038515.1, read on the forward strand.
TTCCACTGCCAAGAAGTGCGACAGAAGCTGTTGGAGTAGAAGAGGTGGTTACATTTAACTGTTTTGACAGTAAAAAGGTGGGACTGAGATGCCAACCTAGTAGCACATTTAAATTCATGCAGTTGGGGCACCAATGAAAGTAACTCATCAGAGCAGTTGCCATGAAGATATTTGTAGAAAAGACAGACGAAAGCCACATCATGTCTGTGAGAAAGTGAATGGTGTCAAGAAGCCAGGTCAGGACCAATCACATTGCATATTTGTCTTTGGATTTTGTCAAGATCTTCAAGATGAACAGTGGGGGTACCAGACCATATATGGCAACAGTATTCAATGCAAGGATGAAGGGTAGATTTGAAGGATGGACTCTGATGAGAAAAACCTCCTGGCACGACAGAGAACCAACTTTCCTTACAATAGATGTAGCTTTTGATTCAATGTAGTTGTTCCACCTCAGGTCGGTGGAAAATGTGAAACCAAGAAGGTGCAGAGAGATGCTCTTGTGAAGTTGAGCATCAACCATTCTGATAGGAGACAGGGAGGTTTCTCTATGGTGGGTAAAGGAAAGCAGTTTCGTTTTGGAAGCATTCAAATTTACTAGCCATTTCCTGTCCCAGTTAAACACAAATTGGAGGTCCTTTTCAAGACCAATGGTCAGGTTAACTTTGTCAGCTCTGACAGATTTACTATTTAGACAGGAGTAAATGGTAGTGTCATCTGCGTAAATGCCTACTTGAGAACTGATGACATCAGGAAGATCATTGATGAAGCATGTAAGCAGTAGACTGGGAAAAGTGGAAACCCTATTGTTTGTCAGAGTGGATCATGGGAAGTAAGGTGCTTAATCATTTGACATTGATTAAAGGCTCAAAGACTTTGCTGAAGAGCAATAGGAGACTGATAGGATGGTAGTTAGATGGGTCAGAAAGGTCAGCAGAGTTCTTAAAAACAGGAACAACAGATGAGGACTTCGAACAGGCTGGAAAGCAAGAGTCAGCAGGGCAATAGTTATATAGTCTGGAGAGAACTAGAGTCAGCTCAGGAGCACATTTCTTTTGGACAATGGCTGGGATCCCATCACCACCACTTGCTTTATGAGATTTTAATTTAGAGATGATGTCCAATACCATCGACGGGGCTATGCTCATCTTACTCGATAGAGCCTCAGTTCTAGGGAAAAAATCGGGTGTGGGTACCTTTGGATGAGAATTTCTGCACAAAGCATCCAATCTTATCCATTGTGGAAGTTAGGACTTCAAATTGATTGAATAGAAGGAGGATTGTGGATTTGCTTTATTTACATTATTCCGACTCTTGTCAGAAATATAGACAGATATTGTGGATTTGCTGTTGTTCAGCACACTCTTGCAGAGCCGCCAATAATCTTTAGAACCAAACTTGCGAAATGCAATACGTTATTTCATCCTATCAGCAAACAGTAACTTTGCTTCATTGAGGACACACTTGCACTCATTGCAAGCAAAGACGTCTATTGCAATCAGTCATGTCGCTCAAGTACAGACAGAAGAAGTGATTCCTATGGGCTATAGCAGCTGAGCAAGCAGCTGAGAACCAAAGAGACGAGTACAATTTAAGTTTGTATTTTCATGCTGGGATGAAAGCCTTGATGCCAGCTTTTACCCAGGAGGAGACTTCAGACACGCATTTTTGAACGGGATGATTAAAAACCACATTCCAAGGGACATCATAAATCATGGAATAAGTCCCAGTCTGCACATTGATAACAACAAAATATTCTGTTAGTAGGAGGTTCTTTGCTGGAGGGGGAGTGGAAGTAGATGTTAATAGACACTGTAGTGTGATCAGGGTTACCGAGAGGGAAGATCTGCATAGTGTGACAAGAGTCAGAGATGGAGGTAAAACAGAGATCAAGAAGGGAAGCATTAGCGTCAGGGTTACTGAGCAAACTTGTAGAAAAGTCAACCAATTGCATGAGGGATTGAGTTATTGAAAAGTTCAGGGTTTGGATGCCAGCGAGGTCAGTTACAGTGTTTAAGACACATGGTATGGTGGGCATGAAAGTTTCCAAACACGAATATGTGCCATGGATACATGGCATAGTGGATAAAGGCGTTAGTTAGATCCAGTGACAGGACCCAAAGAGTGTGAGTTCAATACCTGTTTAAGGCAGTGGAGAACTTTCAGAGGGGAATTAACAGGAGATAATTGACATCCATTAGACATGGCACATATAATAATAATAAATAATGTAAAGAATAATGTAAATAGTGTACATAATACCTCATCTCAGAAATATAGACAAATACTCAAAGGCCGAAACGTTGTGATAAATATGGCAACAAAGATGGGGACAATAATCCGAATAATGTAAATAGTGTACATAATACCTCATCTCAGAAATATAGACAGATACTGAAAGGCCAAAACGTTGTAATAAATATGGCGACAAAGATGAGGACAATAGTCCGAATAATGTAAATAGTGTACATAATACCTCATCTCAGAAATATAGACAGATACTGAAAGGCCGAAACGTTGTAATAAATATGGCGACAAAGATGAAGGCAATAGTCCGAATAATGTAAATAGTGTACATAATACCTCATCTCAGAAATATAGACATACAAATATGTGTGCAAATGGATATTGAGAGATATGGCCTTGTCTGTATTATCAGAAATGCTATCAAGTACATCACCTTTTTGAGAGTAAAAGGGAATGATAGAGAAAGAAGAGACAGCATACGAATGGTCTGGAGATTCCAAAGAATTCTCTAACCAGCAGAAGATGATTGCAGACATAAACTCCCAGGCCATGCATGTGGATTTTAGAGTCCTTTCTAAGGAGAGAAAGGTAGCTGAGAATTGAGAAATCGAATCAAAACTCTTAGGCATGAAAATTTACAATTTAAATTTTTAACAAAAAAATGAAGATAAAGGGACGAGTTAAATTCCATCCAACACAAGGTCCAAGAGCCATTCAAGGTAGAGGGTTGTTGCAAGAACTTACAAGGAGAAAAATGGTGTATGCTTCTCTGGTTGCTGTTGCTCATATTGCAAATGTTTGATGATTTCTTTTTAAGTTTTGATTTTTCTGTGACTGGAAAAAATGTCATAGAAATTTTCAGTTTGATCTTTGTATTAAAAAGAAAAACTTTACTTTTGCTAACTTGACAGACAAAAAGTAAGCATTCACTTTCATTTGATACTTATATTGTAAATCAAGCACTTTACTAAAACATGCTCTCGGATCACATTACTAACTGTACAAAATTTGGTAGCTATATCCCCAGCACCTCTTGGCGTATGTCATGGTAATATTAGCCATTTCCTTAGAAGGTAACATTTGCCATTCAGTGACCAAGCAGTCAGTGCTACTTTAAGTTGAAATTTATAAAATCTTTCTCTGAAAAGAATTTTTCAGGAAAATAGATTTCTCAAATCTACTATTGCTCTTATCAATATTGACAATTGTTTCCTTTCTAACCTTTTGTTTGAAGTCACCATCTTGATTATGTCCTCATTTTCTCTTTGAATTACATGTGGCATCCATTTTATCTGCTGTTGATTTCTGTTTGGTATAGTTCATTGTGAATCGGTAGTACCAGAAGATGAAGAAAGATGGTCTTCACTAAGTGCTACTGGCTTCATTTGCTGGGAGCCATTTTAACCATTGATCTGACAAAGTAATCATATACAGTTTAGATATTTCTGAACGGGTTTCGGGCCCTACATGACACCCATTTGAAAGTCTCAATCTGACAAGGCTATTTACGAATATGACTTTAGTTTTCAGGTTATTTTTGTTTTGTAGCAACATGCTTTGTTGAATGACAGATGAAGACAATACTTTGTGATATTATAGGAACATGAGTATTTTTTTTTAAATTTAAGATGATATATCATGATTGTATGAAAAGATTTAAAATCCTTTCCTCCTCTTGCCCCTGAAACTAAGATTCTGGATGCATTAAGACAACTAAATATATTTTCTTTTCTGGGCACTGTTGGTCCACCTTGCTGTCTTAAAATCAGAGTTAAATAGATGTTTATTAGAGTTGTAGATGGAAATTATTTTTAGGAATCTCGTTAACCAAGAAGTCACTTTGATTTTGTTTGTTCTCATAAAACTAATTTCAATTGAGAAAAGTCCGAGAGAGAGAGAGAGAGGCCTAATAAAAAAACACAAAAGTAAAATAAGTTTGAAATTTTGGCTAATGCATGGATTTTGACAAACAACCTATAAATTGTGAATCCAAAATACAACCAATTCTGTCTCCACCCCTTGTCCCCACCATTTCCTCCAAGACATCATCATCTCTTCATCTCAAGAGATGAAAACAAGAATTGAGAAATGGAATCGGTTTTTACCAAGACTTTGCTAATGCAGTTCTTAAAGTGATGCAAATCAAAGTCTTGGGAAATTTTTGAGAATCTTTTTGAAAATCGTCTTTCCCCCCCCCCCCCCCAAAAAAAAAGAGACTGTCTTTGTGTTAAAAGAGAAAGTGAAGAAAAAAGAGGAAAGAAAGGATTTGATAAATAGTATACAGAGAGACGGGGGGTGACAAAGAAAGTAAGGCAAATAAAGAGGAGGAGAAAAAGAATAGAAAATGAGTGAAAATGAAAGACAAAAACATAATGAAAGGAAGAGAGAAAACCTGAGAGAGAGAAATAGACAAAAACAGGCAGAGGCAAGAGTTACTTCCCTTGGGAGAAAAATAATGAGTTGTAAAGACTGTGTGTAAGTACACTCACACACTTATGTAAAAAGATGGAAAGTGCTTTCCTTTGACAAGTTAAAGTGGAAGGACTTTTCCCATCAATTCTTGCGAAGGAACTTTTTTGGCATCTTCAACTAAAAGCACTTCCCTTATAGGATCAAAAACCTAAAAAGAAAGAATGATAAAATGAAAAATGAGTTCTAAATAATAAAGCATAAAAATGTGTCCATTGAAGTTTTGAACCCCTTCTTGATTGTCGACCAACCAGTGACATGACCTAACTTTTTATAGGTTTGCTTGTATTATTTTAAAACCTGTTATCTCATTTGGTTGCTATGGATTAATCTGAAAGCCCCCCCCCCCCCAAAAAAAAGAAGGGAAAGTTGATTTCTATATCCCCTCAAAGATTGGCTTTCTATACTTTAATATATCGAATATGAATCACAGTAGAATTATTTGAAAATATTTTCAGTTCCATCAATGATTTCCTTTTATCTTACTTGTAGGTCACATTCGAACCTTATTTTTTTTTTTCATACTTGATGGATTACAGAAGATAAGAATTAAATGGCTTCTCTTATGATTTAGAAAAGTCTTTGAATTTTTATCATCAAAAACATTGTTTAAAAGGTCAAGAATTCTAGGCTATATACATTGTGATGAGACGTGAATTTTTCTGAAAGAATAGAAAGTGAGAAGTTCAGTTCTTAATTGATGTTTCGATCTTTTGAATTTGTACCAGGACAAAATATCTCAAAAGACAAGAAATGATATTGGTGGGCCTCTGCGTGCATTATTGACAGCCTCCCTCCGTCTTGCCTTTCCCTTCTCCGTCCATATTCCCTTTCCCTTCTCCCTCCATATTCCCTATCTCTCTCTCAACTCCGTCTTCCCTTTCTCTCTCTCAACTCCGTCTTCCCTTTCTCTCTCTCAACTCCGTCTTCCCTTTCTCTCTCTCAACTCCGTCTTCCCTTTCTCTCTCTCAACTCCGTCTTCCCTTTCTCTCTCTCAACTCCGTCCTCCCTTCCTCTCTCTCAACTCCGTCCTCCCTTCCTCTCTCTCAACTCCGTCCTCCCTTCCTCTCTCTCAACTCCGTCCTCCCTTCCTCTCTCTCAACTCCGTCCTCCCTTCCTCTCTCTCAACTCCGTCCTCCCTTCCTCTCTCTCAACTCCGTCCTCCCTTTCTCTCTCTCAACTCCGTCCTCCCTTTCTCTCTCTCAACTCCGTCTTCCCCTCTCTCAACTCCGTCTTTCTCTCTTCCTCTCTTCTCTCTTCCTCTCTTCTCCCTCTTCCTCTCTACTCCGTCTTCCTCTCTTCTCTTCTCTCTTCTCGTCCCCTCTCTTCTCTTCTCTCTTCTCGTCCCCTCTCTTCTCTCTCGTCCCCTCTCTTCTCTCTCGTCCCCTCTCTTCTCTCTCTCGTCCCCTCTCTTCTCTCTCTCGTCCCCTCTCTTCTCTCTCTCGTCCCCTCTCTTCTCTCTCTCGTCCCCTCTCTTCTCTCTCTCGTCCCCTCTCTTCTCTCTCTCGTCCCCTCTCTTCTCTCTCTCGTCCCCTCTCTTCTCTCTCTCTCGTCCCCTCTCTTCTCTCTCTCGTCCCCTCTCTTCCCCTCTCTTTCTCTCTCTCTTCTATTCCCTCTTTCTCTCTCTCTTCTATTCCCTCTTTCTCTCTCTCTTCTATTCCCTCTTTCTCTCTCTCTTCTATTCCCTCTTTCTCTCTCTCTTCTATTCCCTCTTTCTCTCTCTCTTGTATACTTTCTTTCTCTCTCTCTTGTATACTTTCTTTCTCTCTCTCTTGTATACTTTCTTTCTCTCTCTCTTCTATTCCCTCTTTCTCTCTCTCTTCTATTCCCTCTTTCTCTCTCTCTTCTATTCCCTCTTTCTCTCTCTCTTCTATTCCCTCTTTCTCTCTCTCTTCTATTCCCTCTTTCTCTCTCTCTTCTATTCCCTCTTTCTCTCTCTCTTCTATTCCCTCTTTCTCTCTCTCTTCTATTCCCTCTTTCTCTCTCTCTTCTATTCCCTCTTTCTCTCTCTCTTCTATTCCCTCTTTCTCTCTCTCTTCTATTCCCTCTTTCTCTCTCTCTTCTATTCCCTCTTTCTCTCTCTCTTCTATTCCCTCTTTCTCTCTCTCTTCTATTCCCTCTTTCTCTCTCTCTTCTATTCCCTCTTTCTCTCTTTTGCCTCTTTCCTTTCTCTCTTACCCCCCTTTCCTTTCTATCTCTCTCTCTTCCACTCTTTCCTTTCTCTCTCCAACCATCTGATTATGCTTTCCAAACATTCTGATGCACATCGTATCAGGTGTTTAGCTGCAAACAGCTTGTGTGCCTGAGTAGAAGCAAGCAATAATTCTGACAAACTGACAAAGCAGAATGGATTTTGGTCTAATGTCTTCAGTCGAGTGAGGAGAGAATTTAATTGCCAACATTTTAATCGTTGTTGTTGTTAAACGATTCAAGCATTGGTTAACAAGTTCACTTTGTTAGATCATATCTGTTTAACTTCATCTCACGTCTTAGATTTTGAAATGTCTGAACATCATTCAAATACAGGAGGGCCTTGAAATCTCACTCTTTTCATCGCAAATATTCAGACAAGCTACCTTCCTTAGTTCTACTAGTTCAGACCTTTACCGTTAGCACCTGCTATGCCACACACAAAAGCTCAACTCCTCTTCATTACCCTTCGTATCCAATTGGTCAAGAGGAAGTCCCACTCAGGCAGCTTATTTCTGAAAGTTGTTTCTTTGTTAAACAGCCTTGAGAGGATGAATGCCTACAGTCTTAATCCCTTCAAGTTTTGGGGGCAACCATTATGTGTCATATATATATTAATACAAATATAAAATTTCTCACTTAAGTGATTGATGCTATATTCAGCACCCCAACAATAGGTTCATTAGACTAACCATTTTTGTAATCCTTCAGTTTACTTATCAGGAGGTATCAGCAATTGCTACACGTGTTTCTGGTCTCACAACCGTTATCAGGCAAAGTGTGGAGATGTCCACATATTATTAAAAATAATTAATTTTTTTTCCTTTATGTTTTCTTATGTATTCTCAATATGAGACATTCTCTTTTTTTGTGTGTTAGTGACCCAAATGTCTTTCTTGAACTTTAATAAATATATATATATATATATATATATATATATATATATATATATATATGAAAGTGTAGTAAAAAAAAAAAGAAAAAAATCATCCTTACTATTAATTTTCTTTGTCTAAATAAAATAGTCATTTATTTTTTTTTCCCAAAATAAATTCTAATATATTCACATTTTGTTTAAAATCAAACTGATGATGATAAATTACATGGAAAGGAATTGGAATTTTAAATCTTCCAAATTGAAATTTTTAAGATTCTATTAAAAGCAAAGAAAAGATTTGGATTGGGTTACTCTCTTGCTGATATATACTAAAAGTTACTCCTCTTTATTTTTTTATACTAAGTAATTTGAAGCATTTGTTGACTACAGACAGGTAGTTGCATATATACTTTTTACTTAGACAAAACCAGAATCGAAATTTAATACAGGAAATGGTTTCAGATTCTTTATCAAACTTTCTTGAACTTTTTTTAACTTTATAACTGAAGAGCTCCATTTCAACTATTAAATTTATTTTTTTAAATCCATTTCTTGTCTATTTTACTAAAAGTTTGTCCTCTTGTAACTATTTTTACTTTTATCCACCATGTGACGATGATGTCACCTGTAATTCGGTTTCCCCACCATTGTTGGTAGAATTAACTTATTGCAAACATCTGCATTTATTGTTTGTCTATTTGGTTTTAGTTGAAACACGTATTAGGCAGGTGCATTGTACAGGAACCTAGAATGATGTTGTTGTTTTTATTGATTGAATACTTTGGGAAAAGTGGTTTTACAATGGCCACAAAAATGAGAAAGGAATTCCTTTAGACTGGTTAAAGACACTTGGTCAGCGTGTTTAAAATTCACACCCTATCCTTTTTAAATTAATCTGCCAAAAAGAGTGACTCTGGAAATTATGAAGCTTACCCCCTAAATAACAAACTCATTAAGAGATAGAAGTAGCAATATATATATATATATATATATATATATATATATATATATATATATATGTGGTGCAGTTACAATGTTTTCTTAAAACAGCACTCGTGGCCTGATGATTGGTCTAGCATGAAACAGACTGTTGCCTCTAAGTGTTGACTTCAATGTTCACTTATATATATATATATATATATATATATATATATATATATATATATACACACACACACACATTTGCATATGAACGCTAACACATACATTTATTTATATTTATGTTTCAATATATTCATATTTTATTTATTCATATATATATATATATATATATATATATATATATATATACACACACACACATATATATCTGTATTATATATATATATATACACACACACACATATATATCTGTATTATATATATATATATATATATACACACACACACATATATATCTGTATTATATATATATATATATATATATACACACACACACACACATATATATCTGTATTATATATATATATATATATATATATATATATATATATACACACACACACACATATATATCTGTATTATATATATATATATATATAAACTGTCGTCAGGATTATCAAGTTAATGTGAATGATCCTTTCCTTAGTTTCATAATTTAGTTAATATTTCAATGTTTATTTTCATCATAATCAAAACATTAAATGGAAATCAGTTTTTGCAACAAAATCTCAGGGAATGAAAAAAAAACATTAAAATCCTTTTCCTCATTTGCAGACATTTTGCTAATTTGGTTTGATTGGTGATTCTCTGACCGTAGCCATTTTCTTTTTTGATTCAGGCTGCTTACTTTCTGATTCTTGGAAACGAACTTCAATCAACTAATAGCAAGGGTGTATTGAAGTTGAGGGGAAACACCTAAATAATAGCTGTCCCCCAGTTGCTACGGTGATAATAGGCAGAGAAAGGAAAGAGATGGGAGGTAACAAAATGACACTGCCACAGAAGGCACAGCAAGTTTTGGGAACCATATCCCCATGGGTGGACTGACTTCACAAGATACCGAGTCACTGATGCCTGATGGTTTTCCCATCACTTTTACTGACAGAAACCCAGATCTCGACAAGTTGCAGATAGGCTCATATCTGAACATGCCAAAAGCTCTTCTACTGCTAACAGGGGAAACCTAAGATGTAACTGGTTTTGACAGACATGTCTGCGCACAATCTAGGACCTCTTTTACATCAGTACTGATGCATATTCACCGCAGTCACTTGCCTTTGTTCTGCTGACAGTGTGAATAAACATTGAAATATTGAATTATCCCCCTTCTCACACTTGTAATTATGGTTGTGAATATGTTGTTCATAAAGTTTTCATTCGACGTTTAAGATCAAAATTCGAAACAAAAACAAGTATAGGACTTTGTTCATCCTGGGAAACAAATATTCTGTGTTAGGATTTAAAAATTAATTAAAACAAAGAAGGTTCCTCATGCACACGTCTCTCTTGGATCAGAGTGTAGTTTCTGTATATGAAGATCACTTGGAAATTACTACCTTTTATTTGAATCAATTTTTTAGATATGTAACTCTTTAAGGATATCCATTTGGGGAAATGATCGCAGAATACGGCATCATTGGGAAGTTTCTGAAAGTCACACCAAATATTAATCCAAGTCTTATAGAAATTGGGTTGACAAAACTGTTTGGAAGCCATCAGTAGTCATACTAGCATAAAAGTATAAGTCATCATGACAGAAGATTTATGAGAATTAGCTGTGTTCAAATTAGGGATTATATCAGATTGCGTGCATTCTCTCCCAAAAACTAACTAAAGTCCACTCAATATTGTTGCAGTATAAACCAAGTGTTTCTCTGTGGGTATTGAAGAACTACAAATGTGCCTGAGTGGACATCTGCAACAGGGATTAGCTAACCACCTGAGTAGATGAGCCTACCTTATGTAGAAGTTATATATTTGTTTCTTTGTGATTATGTGTTTCTGAACTATTACTGTGATTGCAATCTTGATTTTGTTGTAAATTTCAAATCACTGAGTATTTGCTTTACATGAAGTGCTAAAAAAGGGATTAAATATTTTGTAAGATTAGACTTGGTGTTTCCACTGTATATATGCTGATAAGAGACATCCATCATGTTCTTGTATCCTCTACTCTTGGGTGAGGGCCTTTTCAGAAATCTGGTAACAACTGGAGGAGGAAGAGACAAGGGGTCATCCAAGATAACTATGGATTCTTCTACTCATTCTATTGTGACGTCTTTCAGATTAGATCTTCAATATGTTTTTGTTTCTTTCTTTTCATTTCCTCAGCCAAGATAGAATATAACCAATTATTTCCTTCTTTCAATATTGCATTTAACAATTCATCATTGATATTGGATTATGATGAAATTTTGTCTACAATATGAACATAATTTTGCAGTTTTATCAATGTTCAGGAGATAGAATGTTGTTTATGGCATTGTAATTTTTTCTTATTAATCCTTAAACAGTCGTTACATTTTGATTGTACAAGTATCAGCAAAATACAGTTTCATATAAAAAAGCCTGACAATACATAACCAGCTAAATAGTTTTATATATAAAAAAGCCTGACAATACATAACCAGCTAAATAGTTTTATATATAAAAAAGACTGACAATACATAACCAGCAAAATAGTTTCATATAAATAAAAACTGCCAATACATAACCAGCAATACATTTTATTCTACAGCTGAAGGCATAAAATTGTGTGTTCAAATTATTTAGATTTCGGCATGAAATAAATGAAAGTAGTTGATATGCTGTCAAACAAAATGCACCAAAACTTAAACAATAGACATCATTAATTCATATTTCATTGGATATCCTCAGTGGATATCAATTTCTGAAATTAATTTTTTTTTCTAATGCAACCCGTCATCCATTCAAGATTTGAGTCTAAATGCCAAATTGGCAACTCTGGGTTCCATTAGGTTATTATTCACTAAGATACATCTGGTTACATCCTTCCCTGGAGTATTTGCCTGCAAATCATTGTCATCAACTGTCAGTTATATTCGATGAAGACACCAGGATGTAAAGAGTCATCTCTGTCCAAGACATTCCAGGCAGCATCTTTCAGATTGAACAGTTTTTTTTTTATTTTCCAATTTTGTTCTGTCAGGTACCTCATTAATGGAGTCACATTTTTACAATTTTTGTGTACTAGTGAGCAAACCAAAATGAGCTGACTCATTTTATAGTACACCCATAGAAGGCTAACCAATCAGAAGACTTGAAATATTCGACCCAATGTGTATAAAGGCAGCCATTTTGTTTTCTTTTTTGGAATATCTACTGCTAACCTGTCAGCTGAGGAGACCTGCAGAACTATGTTTTCCTATCCTTTTCAAATATCCACTGCCAACCTGTGATATGGAAGACCTTAAGAATTCCTGAATAGCTGCTACAAGACATTGGTGCTGTTACATTGAACAAATTACTTCCTACGTCGAATTGCTACATTCAAACTACATTAAACATGTATTATACCCATCACCTGTGGCAAACTGATCAGGATAATTTGTGGGCAAGCAATTTTTACGCTACCTTTTCTAAAGACTTTACTGCTCACAGGGCAAGTAATGCTATCCTTCAATAAGACTGCCTAGACACTGGAGGTTTGCTGGCATGCAACCATCTTGCTCCAGCCACCTATGTGCAGAGTTGGGACTAACATCTTCTAGTCTTTCAGGCCTGATGCTCCCACTTTTATTCCACCCCACAGGACTTTGACTCTCTTCTTTTTCTTCATTGTCTGCACACTAGATTATAGTGCTAAATTGTCACACACTAACTGCAACACAACCTGGTTTGATTAACACCTGATCCTATGGAAAGCTGAAACAGTACAACAGACGAGGCAGTAGCCAAGTTCCCTGCAGTAGCATCTTAACTGTACGAGGTATCACCAACCATTGGTTCTGCTGGAGAACCCCCCCCACACACACACACACACTTAGCGAAATGGAGCAGAAACAATCTGATGCAGACAGTATTCAACAACTGCAGTCCACCAACCTGCTGTCACTGGCTTCACTCTATCTCTGGCATGGGAAACTTAGGGATTGCTAAGACTTGCTCAAGGTCTCGTCCTAAACTAGACAAGTGAAGAAGTCAGTTGGTGAACTGCAATCAAAAGACTGATCTCTGCCCAGTGTCTGCAAATAAAGCTGCAAGAACAAGCCACAAGCGATGCTATGTCTGCATACAGACATCTTGGAGGGAAAAGAGGTGAAAAATGGGGACAACTTGCTGCAAAGAATCCACAACTTCATTGAACATGGAATGATTCAAAGAGTATCATACTGTTAAAGAATAATAAATTTATGAACGTTAACATTTGTTTTATTTCACTCTTTTCTTTATTTTTGTAATCTAAAAGGGTTAAGATGTCCTTCTTGTAGTATTCGGAGGCATGATGGATAGTGGCTCAGATTAAGGAATCAGAGGGCCGAGTTCAAATTCCAGTTGAGTTTATTACGTCCATTTTGAAGCTAAATATTTTGACAGTTTCTACTGTCAGTGACAAACAAGTTTGTCAACACCAAAGGAAAGAATTCATGAGCTATTCATGTTAGTGGCAATTGCTTAGAACTATTTCCAAGTGACATCAGTAACAACAGCTTAAATCATTTACCAGTCACAAGGCAAGACTAAGAAACAAACTGTCCAAACTAATTTGGTTTTGCGTTATAGAAAGTCTACTTCATATATCAAAGTTTCACTTGATTTTATAGTCTTTAAATATTTTGACTCAGCGGCTGGCCATTTTCCTTTCTGGGTATTTTGTGTGTAAGCCATGTATGGACACTTTGCATTGATAGGGTCATTTTCTCTTTTAAACTTTTTCAGGGGGGGTTGATCTTTTGTTTTCTACTACACACTTACACGCAAATATACTTTTGAGAAAGTTATGAATCCATCTCTTCTCCCTCCAACTATCGATAAATAGCTGGACAGACTGGGTCCTATAGCCTTGGGTGGCAACCCGTCTTGAAGGTCAACTCTGATTTCAAAACCTCCATCTATGGGTTAAATAACCTCATAAATCCACAATTGGCCAAGCATGGTGAGTATAGCTACATAGATATAGCCAATCAATGACGCTTCCTCCAATGAGTGACATGGATCTAGATCTGGTCCAATGACTTTTCATCCCTGCTACCTGATAGTATTTGTGTATAATTAATGTGAAAATAAGCAAAAAATCTACCTTTTTAAAAAAAAAAAAAAGAAAGTTTTTTCATATTTTTTTGTTCACCTGTTTGGTGTATAGGTTCATGTAATCTTTTCCTGCTGTTTAAAGGTTAAATATACCAAGTCTGTAGTAAATGCACATTTGTACAGATGCAAAAGAGGCTTTTCCCAGTTAGCAGCAGGACAGCTTGGCATGTCTAAATATAGGCCTCTGTAACTGGTCAATATCCATGTTTTTGTAAGATGCATCATGCTAATAAAAGCAATGGGAAAACCAGCACTTAGCAAGACACAGTGTCAAGTGAAGTCAGTCCCATGGTCATTTTGTTCCTAAAGTTGCTGTAGTTATTTTTGTTACTTCCTGTCTCTTTCCCCTCTCTCTGCCTATTACCCCCATAGTTGTTGGGAGAGCAATTGATTAGGTGTCCTCCCCCAATCTCGACACACTTTTTGCTTACATTACAACAAAGTCATAAGTTTAAATATAGGAGGTGAAAAATGTAAAAGTTTAATATTAAAATGTAATTACTAATTGCAGTAACATTCTACTCATTAACAAGATACATTATACCATTTTTATAAAATCCTTCTACGAAGAGAAGAATGTAGAGAGGGTAGTTTCTACCCCTTGATGGGTGTAGCAATATGAATCAGCCGAGGTCTTGTTAAATTGAAACCCTCTGGACCTGTTGCAAAAATGGATGCAGAACATTTACTTTCGAGTGATGGTTATCAGTAAGTGAAGTCAACTTCAAAGTACAGAGCAAGAGGCTCAGACTGGGAGAAATGAAGATGACAAAGAAAATTGTTATCTATAAAACTGACGATTTCATGAAAAGGCACACAGGAAGAATGAAATGGGGTTTAAGAATTACTTAGTGAAAAGGTTTATGCAAACTTCGGAATAGGTGATCCTATGAATAAAGCGGCTGTGAAATCTTTTCCAAGATGAGTTCTTCAATTTTTCAGATGTGATCTTTGCTGTATGGAGCTGTGAATTATATATATATATATATATATATATATATATATATATATATATATAATATAAAACCATGTCTTTCACATTTGATGAAGTTTGACCTCTTTCTTTACAAAGCTGTACCTAAATGTTCTATCTGGTGATAAAACATGTCAACTATTATTGTGTGTGTGTGTGTGTGTATACACACACACATATATACATACATACACACACACAATGGAATATTAGTGTTTGAGCCTTTTATATATATATATATATAATTATTTATTCGAAAATTATAACATAAATATGTTATAAAATCACTACAAAAATAGCCATTTTGTTTTAACACCTGGTGTCTTACCAAGTGATGATTGTTGCTTATTGGAATTTATTCTGTATACACCAATCCTATAATTGTGTGTGTGTGTATATATATATACACACACACACGCTAAACTGGCTCATGTGCATATATTGACGCCTTTTAATGAAAAGATCTTGTACATATTTACATTCAAATTCACCAAAAAAGAAAGGGAATGGCACCCCCCATACTAATACAGTTGTCTAATAGAGATTTGGTTACTGATCATGGGCTAGTAATCTCTGAGCTCCTCCACTTACACTGTGTATATAAGATTTGAAAAAATCTCTAGCATCAAATCAGTCCACCTTGACTGATTGATGGGACGTATGGTCACTAGTATAAAAAGAACTATTAGTCGATATCTGTACTAATGGTAGTGGTAGTCATCTTTATTTTGGCCAGGTTGCTGAATTGTTTCACCTGTTCTTGCAATTTGCCTCCCTTTCCCTCATCTACTCAGAGCCTTCTCTTATTACCTTCATTTCTCTGCTAATTTCTGATCTGTTCTTCACTTGAAACTCATCCTCTGCATGTCTTAGACTCAATCTCTGAAAAAACAGTGCTCAATGTTAAATAACAGAGCTATTTAATATATATGTTAAAACCCCAAATAAAAATAATAATTCCAGCACTTGACAGTTGGTTCGGCATGAAACTCAGAGTTGTGCAATTAATATAAGGTATTATGTATATTTTTTTATATATATATATATATATATATATATATATATATATATATATATATATATATAATTATTTATTTGAATATTACAACATAAATATGTTATAAAATCACGACAAAAGTAGCCATTTTGTTTCAACACTTCTAGTGTCTTATCAAGTGACGATGTAGAATATAGAATAAATGGTTTTAAAAGTTTCAAATTAATCAACGATCCTTAGCCAGGAGTAAACGCTGTTACATAAGCTAGAGTGACCAATCAAAATACAAGTATAGGATGATTCGAAAAATTTGACAACTAAGCAAGGTTATCATATATATTAAAAGATTTATAAAATTTGAAATTAAAATTAAAAGAAAAAATTAAAATTACCTATTTAGAAATCTAAATCAAATCTCTACTAAGTTTTAAATTGTAGAATTACCAAGGAGAAAAAATGTAAAAATATAAAAATAAAAATAAAAGATATATATGCTATTTAATTTGTATTTTCATTGAAATTATGTTGAAAGGGATGTTCAGAATCCCAGACATAAATGTATACATTTTAGTTTCATTTCAACATGGTAGTCGCCTCTCACGCGAAATCATTCGAACGCACGCATGTTAAGCGCTCAGACGTATTTAGATATATACACACACATATAAAAAATCAAACCACACATAGGCAAATGCACTTTACTTACATATACACATCAATACACACAGGCACATACATCTACATTCAATATGATCTAGACGGTCAGATGTCAAAGCTATTCGTGGCTTTATATGTTATTAAACGAATTTTAACTTGAAATATAACTAAACCGGTCAAATATACATAGATAAAATTTAAACAAATAAATATATATAAAAATATACACACATACATATATATATATATATATATATATATATACACATACATATACATGTATATGTATATATATATATATATATATATATATATATATAAAAACTGCGATAACTTCTTTGATGAATTTCTTAACATCACCAAATTGATTAGACAACTGGAAAGGATTTGTATAAAAATAAGTAGACACTACATCTGTATTGTTCATTGAAACATGTTTGAATGATGATATGCTGCCTAAATATATATATATATATATATATATATATACATACATACATATATATATATGAGCAATCTTGAGGTTATGATCATAACCCTTTCCCATTTATATATACACTTACTCCAACCGCCCAAACAATATAAATAAGCAGTGTAGAGGTTGTGACCGTAATTTACCCTCAGTATTATCTGTAAGCAAAAGAAACCTCCCCTTAATCCCATAGTGACCTACATATACAGCCTGTTAAAGGAGTTGTGACACATGGTCTGACTTAAACCATGCAGTGTTGATTCCTATATCTGCACTATACCTATAAACACTCTATCTGTGATATTGAGAACTCTTCTCGTATAAATATAGTAAACTTCAAACTATTTATATAAAAAACTAAAATTGGCACAGTATATGCAGACTGAGAGGAGTAAACATTCTGTTGAAATGTTCAATCTTAGGCCGCCTTCGTCTGACCTCATAATTCTCATATCAGTGGGGACTGTTGTTGATTTAGATGGTAGCTCATGCTGTCACAAGGTTCATTCCGGTTAAGGAATTCTGTGCACTCAAGTGTCATGCTTATTTTGTTCAATTCCAGTCATGTATGACGACTTGTTTGTATTGTCTGGTTTTCTAAGTAAAGTAAATGTAAACTCCAACTCCAGTCTGCATGTTGAGAGCATTTTGAGCCAACAGAGAAAAAAAAAACTGGTATTATATAGCTTTCTCAGTGCCAGACCTACACTGATTATTGGTTAATAGCTGCTTAGGAATGTTTGTATGTAAATTTTGTCAGCACCACCTACTGGAAGTAGAATGTCCTCTCTCAACAGCCAATATGGAAGAGGACGTAACTTTTGCTGCTTACTGCACCATATGCAACCAACTCTGGATCTCTTGTTGGGCTGACCCAATTCTCCGTTACAGAGGGTTGGAGTCTTTGAGAGGCTGCAAAGTCAATATGGAAATTTGTTAAGCATGTTGAAAATGATACGTCAATGGTGCTTCCTTGTTGGAAAATGTGATCAAATAAATATTCCTATGCTTGAAGGTCAGATTTGTAAAAAAAAAAAAAAGCAGGATTATTTACATATTGAGTGATACTTCTACCTAGAATCAGTGTTGTATCTGTACACACTGTTTAGTATTAAAGTATTACTTTTATCTAAGATTGGTGTAGTATCTGTGTGCACTGCCTAACTTGGTATTTGCAATTTAATTTTACCATTCTGTTTTAAGGATAAGCCTGAAATGCTATTTGTAGGTTGATAACTCTAGAATCAAAGAGATTTGGAAGTTTAAATATCTGAGAAGCATTCTGACAGAGAACGGTAAATGTGACACTGAGATCCATAGATGTATTGGGATGGCCAAGGAGGCGTTCCAAATGCTGAGCAGAGTATTGTGAAACAGGAGGATTTCTTTGGTAACGAAGAAAAGAATACTGATCCGTTATGACATCTGTCCTTCTTTATGGCAGCAAATGTCGGACAATTTCCTCAAAGATGAAGAAGAGACTCGAGGCAACAGTGATGTGGTTCTACAGAAGGATGCTAAGTATATCATGGACCGAGCGTGTGAGCAACGATGAGGTCTTAGAGCAAATGCAAACAAGGAGGAGGCTTATACTTAACATCAGGAAGAGGCAGCTGAAGTTCTAATGAGTAAGAAGGGCCTGCTGAATCTGATACTCACAAGTCGAATAGAGAGAAAGAAAGACAAGGAAGAACAACACGTGACATACCTGGTGGGCTTAAGCAAGTGGATGATAGAATGTGGTCTGCGGGAGGTGGCAGAGGGAAGGAACTTGTTGAGAGCTGCAAGGGATAGGGAGAAGAGCCATGATCCTCTATGTTCTGAAAGGACACGGCACATAGAAAGAAAAAGCAGAATGCTAGCATCACTTGCATGTTTGATTCAAGGCAAGATTCATTTGTGGAGTTTATATTTCTATTTACTTTAGAAAGGAAAGTTACTGCAGAAAAGACAAAAGGCATTTTAACTCTTCATTATATATGAGGGGCAGCTAAAACGTTCTTAGTTTGACCCATTGACCAAAAGACTAAACATTAGAAAATTTGGTGGGGAAGGGCATCTTGGCTGAGCCAAGAAAACTGTCAGCATCCATCTTGTATCCAATAGTGCCTATTTTCCTTAATATTTCATAAATGTAACTTTTTACTTTCTCCCCCACCTGGCTTTGATGTAATTTTCAATTGTAAATGTTTGTCATTAATTCTTTGCAGAATAAATACAATTTCACTGTCAGCATGAAAGTAATTCTTATGCACAAGACAAATTGGCTCAAAATCCTGCCAACCAATTTTTGATTTCAGTTTATTTTGCTCTGAACTGATCCTTTGTACATAAGATGGTACCTGCAAATTATTTCTCGGAAATTTTGTTAACCAGAAATTCTATTTAAATATACAAGTAGTAAAAACCAAATTGGCCAATTTTGAAACTTATTTAAAATTTTCTTTTCATTTTAAATGGAAGATTTTGTAAAATTGCTAAAAATGATCAAATTAACTGGTTGTCTTCTGCAAAGTTTTTCTCTTAAGACAACTCTGTCTTTAAAAAAAAATCTTTGTAAACCAAATGCAACTTCCTTTTGTAAGAGAACATTGAAATTTCTTTTTTTTTTTAAAAAAAAAGAAAAAATAATGAATTATGAATTTTTGACATATCATTTGGCTCTATATTGGTCATTTCATATCAAAGTAGTATTAAATAAACATTGGGCAATTTTAAAACAAAGGAAGAAACATTATTGAAAGAGAAAAAATATTTATAAATCAATATTTAATCAATTAACAGTTCAGAGGCATTAAACAGACAGACCGGATACGAAAATACAACATAAAACTAAAAACATACTGACATTTTACAATAGTTTTATAATTAATTTTTTAATTAGTGTTTATCTAATTTTTTCAGTTTATCACATCTTTCAAGCCATTGTTTTATGGACATGAGCAATGTGGATCAGAAATTACCTTCTGGCAATGCTTGCTTCTTTGGAAAGCTGTCATAATGTGACAGTTGCCACAGTGCTTTCCAGCTGCACTCATTCAACTCTAACCAAATAAACATTATTACCTTATCAAGCTGATGTAAGATCTCATCTTTATTGATATATAATTCTTAATAACTTACTTGAAGAAACAGTTTTATAATAAATGCAAATTTTGTCATTCTTTTATTCAAATATTTCTTTCTTTTTTTTCTCTAGGTTTTTATTCCATTATTAGATGTAATAAGATTTGAATTTCTTACATCAAGCCTTGTCAATTATTATTCATTTTTCACTAGGATTTCTTTCATCTTATTTCTCTTGCTTTTTCTTCCACTAGTAGTATTAGATGGAATAAGATTTGAATTTCTTACATGATGCCTTGTCAATTATTATTCATTTTTCACTAGGATTTCTTTCATCTTATTTCTCTTGCTTTTTCTTCCACTAGTAGTATTAGATGAAATAAGATTTGAGTTTCTTACATCAGGCCTTGTCAATTATTATTCATTTTTCTTTAGGATTTCTTTCATCTTATTTCTCTTGCTTTTTATTCCACTAGTAATATTAGATGGAATAAGATTTGAATTTCTTACATCAAGTCTTGTCAATTATTATTCATTTTTCACTAGGATTTCTTTCATCTTATTTCTCTTGCTTTTTATTCCACTCGTAGTATTAGATGGAATAAGAGTTGAATTTCTTACATCAAGCCTTGTCAATTATTATTCATTTTTCTTTAGGATTTCTTTCATCTTATTTCTCTTGCTTTTTATTCCACTAGTAATATTAGATGGAATAAGATTTGAATTTCTTACATCAAGTCTTGTCAATTATTATTCATTTTTCACTAGGATTTCTTACATCTTATTTCTCTTGCTTTTTATTTCACAATTACAACAAACATGAGGAAACTTATCCAAAAGAATCAGTGAATGACTGTAACAAAATCATATCTCAAATTATGCCCATTACTTCCTATTTTTCTTAGGTTTAAGTGGTTGATTTTGCAGTTTCTATATTGTCTCAACCATTTAATATATATATATATATATATATATATATATATAATGTTCAAAACAAGCCAAAACAAATGAAGATTTCAACATGCCATTTTCTCTGCTATTAGCTTCTTTGAGTCAATGTCTCTCAAGATTTTTGAAATAATTTTTCTTTGAATATTAACTTCTACAATTTCCCATTGCCACTTTTAATGTTTCTTAATTTAAAAAAAAAACTAATGTAGGAATTTATAGAAATATTTTACTATAAATATGCAGGACATTTCTCGTATATTCACTTATAGTCGGACTGCAGGAAACAATTTGGAATCATTATAAAATGGATCGTATTCTGGCATAAACTTTTGGAAAAGTCTTGTACACTCTGATGTAAATTTTTACATTTGGTTTTTAACATAGTTAACAAGATTTTATTTAATTAATTTTCAAAATTAGATTAAAATTTACAATATT
>OZ038515.1:78593483-78623483 GCA_964036315.1 Acanthosepion esculentum
ACAAACAATGGCTACAAAAGACAGGAAATTGTGGAGAGCCATGATCACGTCATGAAGGGACATTGTAAATAGAAGATGACATACAGTCTGGGAGCTTTCCAATACCACCTTGTATAAGTTTCTGTTAATTCTAGTTATAAACAAAAAACTTCAAAGAAGGAATTATTTGAATGAACAAGTCTTGAATTCATTCAATGTATAACTTTGTCTTTGAAGTATTGGAATAAGACTTACCATTTTTTTAAAAGAAATATTTATTTAATAGAAATTTTTTTTTTTTAAATTGTAATGCACGTAGACCAAGAAAGTTAAAAAAATCCAGATTGTTGTTTTGTATAATTTTTTTGCTTTTAATTTATAAGAAAGTTTTATTAAGAGAAAAGTTTTAGTTCTTTTTTTTGTTAAAAAAAAACAAACTCCGATTGAAACTTTCTTTAGTTTAATATCAACCATTTTCAAAAACTTTGAAGTCACTTTGAAATTGACAAAGACACAGCTTATGAAAGGTAAATGAGTAAACTGGTACAGGTGAAAGTAACAAAATTTTAAAGAGTCTAACAATACATCGTTATCAAAGTTTATATACCTATTTTATGTCAGGTCACTCTTTGCATGGTACAAGTGCCATGTAACCCAATACTATCTGCTATTTGCTTTTTCTGGTGAGAAGGGTGGCTTGATATCCTGCAGGATTAAAAACAAGACCTGTCAAATGGTGGATAAACCTCCTTGCCATCTAGTGCAATGGTATTGTGTTGAACTCTCCCATAGAAGCAATGAGTCAGAGTAGCTTGCATCTAGTGCAAAGGAAAATAAGGATCTTACCTCAACGTGCGACACATGGCATCAGCAATTTTGCTCCTTGGAAATGGCATTACTCTCCCGTCTAGCTATTTCAACAGTATATGCGGTAACAAGGGTTTTTGTACAGTTTGGCATGCTTTGAACAATGGCAAGTCGTGTGCTGATTGGTCAGTCTGGAGAAGGCTATTTACCTGAATAACTGAGAATGAAAGCGAAGAATGTTGATTGGTTGGTCGACTGCAGTGTTGGCCTGATAAAAGCGGGCTGAAGCAGTGAGAAGAAAAAGACTGGTTTGCATTTTGAAGTATGCAGAAAGCAAGAACAGCGGATAGGACCAGCGGTATCTTGAATTGTACGAACGACATCCGAGTACTAGAAACTCATTTAAACTACAGGGATATACTGAGATCCATAGTTATGTATGCCGACAGTGTTGTGATGACACAGCATCACTGAGTAGAGGACTTCCTAAACTAAAGATAATGACTAGAACAAAGATGTCTCCCCAATAGAATCAGTAGCTACGTCTGAAGACCAACTTCTCGAGAGCTCCTCTCTGCAGCTGCTCGGTCTCACGCTGGCCGCTGATCTGAGATGGAACAAATACATCAAGTCAATTGCATCATCCACCGCAAGGAAAGTTGGCTCCCTGTGCCGAGCCAGGAAATTTTTCTCCCCGGAATCTATCCTCCAAATCTATAAATCGACCATTCGCCCTTGCATGGAGTATTGCTGCCATATATGGTCTGGAGCCCCTGCTGTTTGCCTCAGGGTTCTTGATAAGATCCAGAGACGGATATGCAACGTAATTGGCCCTGATCTGTCCTCTCGTCTGCAGTCGCTCTCTCACAGACGCGACGTTGCCTCGCTCTGTCTTTTTTACAAATACCTTCACGGTAATTGCTCTGAGGAGCTGCTTTTGCTGGTTCCTAGGCCTCATGAATTTAAACGTCCTACGAGGCTGGCATCCCGTTCCCACCCCTTCACCGTTGAAACTGTTAGATGTAGACGTCTCTTCTACTCCAATAGCTTCATATCTCGCACATCTCGCCTGTGGAACTCCCTTCCTTATTCCTGTTTCCCTGCCAAATACAATCTCCAACTATTTAAGTGTAACGTCAATCGACATCTCCAGTTGCCTTGATCTATCCACTTCCCTTCTCCACATCCTTTCACCTTTCATTCCTATCTGCTCTCGCTCCAAATCTTCTGTAACCCCCTTGCCTTGATCGATCCACTATCTTTCTCCACATCCTCTCCTTTACCACTCCTATCTGCTCTTCCTCCAAACCTTCTGTAACCCCTTGCGTGCTAATGGCCTCCAGCCTTGCTTGGGGTGATAAGCTTAAAAAAAAAGAAGTTGGAGGACTGGCCGTGGTTTGACCTGGAAAGGGATAGGTTCTGCCAAGTTTATGTGCTCAAGGCATACTATTCATGATCGATAACCTAGATATGCAGAGGGAAGTTGTCAGGTGCTTGGCTGCACAATGACCCTATGACCCCATCTGGTCAGTGGACTGATGACGATTATGATAACCCATAAAAATTAAGTGGCACAATGGGTCCTACAGTCAATTGGCTTAAGTGCATCCACATCGTCAAGTGGACTTTAAATTACTTTATCTGGGCTTCGTTTTATAACAGCAGTAAAATTGAGATGTGACAGCTTCAAAGCAACCACTCACTATCCGCAAGTAGAGAAAAAGTAAAGAAAATATATAAAAATGGTGAGGATCAAGCGACACTTGACTGGAAGGTACAGAATTCCAGTCATGGACTCATCTAGTCAGACCACATTCTAGAGATGGTCAAAGTAAACAGAGAGGGTAGCTTTATGTTCAACAAGTCACATCAATAGCCATTGCTTATCAGAAGTAAGAAGAGATGAAGGGACCTAAATGCCAACAGAGTCCTACATTCAATTCAAAACTCTCAGGCAGAGAATGACAAAGCTCATGTTTTTTATTTTATTTTCTCACCATGGAAATACTTCACTTTCTGTTTCCTTCGTCATTTACATGAGATCTTTTTCAATTTCTGTTCACACCAATGTTGATAGAAAGCAAAATGCTGCCTGGTGTGGAGCTGTCTAGTTGGTGAAAAACTGACCCAGGGTCACAGTTGTGTAGACACAGATATATCCAAAATGTGGCAGGAAAGCCTTTCTGTAAAATGACCTTTTGTTGAAATAGAAAGATGCTACCTATTGGCACATTCAGAATGATCCCAACTGCAATCGATCCAATGCACATTTGTATTGATGTGCTTCTTGCCTCAAAGCACTCTTCAGCTAATACGATCACTAAAGTTAAGCAATGCCAAGCCTGGTCAGTACCTAAATGGGTGACTACTTAGGAACACCAGATGCTGTAAGCTTGGCTCTGTGGTTGGTGTAATAGATAACAACTCAGAATTGGAAATCAGAGCTGAATTCCAGTTGTTATATTCACTTACATGAAAATATCCTTGAGAAAGGTATGAATCCACCTCTTCTCCCCCTGTTATGGGTTAATTAATAAGACTTGTATCACTAAAATCATTATTATCTCAAAAAATATTCTTAAAATCTAAAAGTATTTTCCAGGTTTAAATAACCTGAAAAAGGTTGATAAGCAATGAAAAATATATAAATTGATCAATGTTCAAAATACTTTCCTTTCAAAAAGTTACTCACATGCATTTTGATTTTCCTGACCACCTCAAAAATAGATTTCATGAAATTCTTTCTTCATGGAAAAGCCGGTAGTTTCACAATGTGCTCATATCGCTGGATACAGAAAATGTGAGAAAGTTATTATGACATTTCTGGACACTTTCCTCAGCCTGGACAGAATCTGTTGGATTCTCCCTAGTTTAGCAAAAAGCTTTATTCATGTCCTTGGTTCAGAACTCATAGAAAGTGCCCTTTACAGGAGTTTGAAACTCACCTGGGAAAATCGAAAGACTGTTTATAGAACTGAGAATGGGTATGGTGCCAAGACGTTGCACAACGCCAGACTGTGAAACTGCTGAGCCATGTAATCAGCATCCTCAGTTTCAATTCTTTTTTACAACAGTTGGTTGATTGTTTTCTTCGAAAACCTCATTTTTAATATAAATGTCAGGTCCATCCAATATAGCTCTACATTCATCACCAAATCAGTTTTCATGTACTACTTCACCCAATTACATGTTTCTCTTTTTTTATGTTTACTTGAAGGTGATAATTTGGTCTTGAGCCAATTCTCTCAGTATTCTTCATCTTTTCTTTCTGTTTGCAGCACCAGACTCTTCAAATATTTTCTTCTTGCTCAATCGACTTTGGTTATTTATTAACATTTTAATTTTTCTCAAATCTCTTTTTATAAAATACTTGAAACCTGTTTTTATTTTTATTTATTTTATTCTTTTGGCAATGTCTTCAATTACGTATTATAATGGCTTTTGTTCACCTTTTTGCAACTTCCAAAGTTGTATCACTATTTCTCAATGTCTTTACAATATTTTCTTTCTCTTTTGACGTTATGTCGAACTTACAACCCAATGTTTATGTTTGAAAAGTAAAATATACTAAACGATCAATTATATTACAACATAATGAACAACCCTCGAGTATCAGAACAAAATTGTACACCAAAATAATTTTTTTGTTTTTTTTTTACTCTCTTCACCCCAAATAAGGCAATAATGCCACTAAGACACAGGGAGGTTACTGGAATGGCAAGAGAATGAGAAAACTTTAGAAGGAACTGGAAACCCAATCCTAAACAAGAAACAAGGGATAAACCTCTGCTCTTGAACAAAAGATCAAAGGAGGAGTGTGAACTTGGCGATAGGTGAACATATCTACTCCTATTAGCGATATTAACAAATAGCAGAAATTCACATATGGTATATTTACCTTATAAAGACTTTACCAAAATGTATAAATTTGCCTAATAAAATTTGTCATAGAATGTCTGTGTATAATATGCATACACACGCATCCCCACGACTGGACTCCGCCATCATTTTCAACATCTAAGGGGACAGCAACTCGGAGAATTGGTGCTCATAGTGTACCACAATGTCCCCAAATGACTTTGCTCAGGTTTTGAATTCAGAATTGACCTTCTACTAGACCAGTTGACACCCAAGGCTATTTATCCATAGCTGGGGGGAGAAGAGATAGATTCATACCCTTTCCCAAGGGTAATTGCGTGTAAAGGAACGTAATAAACTCAACTGGAACTTTAACTCTCCAATTCATCAATCCAAGTAGAAAAATGGAAATCTGTAGAAGGTGAAGGTTTCAGTTTCAGAGGAATTTTGAGAATTGAAAAAATTGGCACTTAAATTATCCAAAGTCTCAAACAAAACTATCCAAGTAAGTTCTGAATATAAATTCATAATTATTTACATTATTCGGACTGTTACCCTCATCTTCATTGCCATATTCATAACATTTTGGATATTGTATGCTCCGGATTGGAATTTCAAACTGAACCCTTTATTTCTAGATTGTTCTAGTTCCATGTGTCATGCCTCTTCAGGATGTCTCAGTTATCTCCCTTTAACTCAACTCTTCAAGTTTTTTGATTCACAACTCTAGTCACTGAATTTAACCAATGTCATTATCCACTGGACCATGTGTCCTTGAGTGCAACTGTATATGAGTTTTTCCTAATGTCTCATTAACTGTTTTTTTGCCAGTGCTCATATTGCAATTTTTCTGTTGTTATTCTTTCATAATTTTTTTTTTACCAGAGCTTATTTTGCAATTCATAATGTCATAATAATGGCAACAATATTGTTGAATTCTGTCATTAAAAAAAGAAAATAATGAGAATTTTTTTTTAATAATTCTAACATTTTTTTTTTTTGTTTACTGACATCATTGATCTTTTTCTTTTTTTTTTTTTCCAGATTTAAAAAGAGAAGCAAGCATTTGTCATATGTTAAAACATTCTCACATTGTGGAACTGCTGGATACGTATAGTTCAGATGGAATGCTTTATATGGTTTTTGAATTGTAAGTTCACTTTTTATTTTCATTTTCTTAAATTCATTTCAAACAATTTATTTCAGGCCATTAATCCAGATACATGGGGATCTCCACAGCTTCCTATCTCTTATAATTCTTAGGAATGTTCCTTTATTATCCATCTCAGTACCTGATTTACCATCTGTTTACACAAGCTTGCTTGTTAGGTTTCTCGCTGTCCCTGTGAGTGTCAAATTCTATAAGCCCTCTTTCCTCACAGGTCCCAGAAACTTCAACTGTCTCTTTCTAAGTACAACTGTGCTTTTTCTTTGCATTTTCCTTAAAAATTCCTCATTGCTTGCATGTTCAATTGATGGTATTCTCAGTATAGCCCTGTAGGAACATGTCTGGGTTACTTCAAGTCTCCTCTTTATCCAAGAAACAATTGTTTAACATTCACTGCAATGTATGAGGATTGATATTACGTGACAACCCAGCACTCTTTTCTTTGTTTCTCATGAAATTTTCCCATTTCTTAATACTTTGCTTACTTTTGGAAGGCATCTGCCTTGGCATCCTTTTGTAGAAGCACATTTCTGTTGCTTCAAATCTCCTTTTCATATCTGAGGTGATTGTCCAGCATTCACTGCCATATAGGAGGGCTGATATTACATAAGAGTTCAGTACTCTTTTCTTTGTTTCTCATAAAATTTTCCCATTTCTTAATACTTTGCTTACTTTTGGAAGGCATCTGTCTCAGCATCCTTTTGTAGAACCACATTTCTGTTGCTTCAAATCTCCTTTTCATATCTGAGGCAATTGTCCAGCATTCGCTGCCATATAGGAGGGCTGATATTACATAAGAGTTCAGTACTCTTTTCTTTGTTTCTCATAAAATTTTCCCATTTCTTAATACTTTGCTTACTTTTGGAAGGCATCTGTCTCAGCATCCTTTTGTAGAACCACATTTCTGTTGCTTCAAATCTCCTTTTCATATCTGAGGCAATTGTCCAGCATTCGCTGCCATATAGGAGGGCTGATATTACATAAGAGTTCAGTACTCTTTTCTTTGTTTCTCATAAAATTTTCCCATTTCTTAATACTTTGCTTACTTTTGGAAGGCATCTGTCTCAGCATCCTTTTGCAGAACCACATTTCTGTTGCTTCAAATCTCCTTTTCATATCTGAGGTGATTGTCCAGCATTCACTGCCATATAGGAGGGCTGATATTACATAAGAGTTCAGTACTCTTTTCTTTGTTTCTCATAAAATTTTCCCATTTCTTAATACTTTGCTTACTTTTGGAAGGCATCTGTCTCAGCATCCTTTTGTAGAACCACATTTCTGTTGCTTCAAATCTCCTTTTCATATCTGAGGCAATTGTCCAGCATTCGCTGCCATATAGGAGGGCTGATATTACATAAGAGTTCAGTACTCTTTTCTTTGTTTCTCATAAAATTTTCCCATTTCTTAATACTTTGCTTACTTTTGGAAGGCATCTGTCTCAGCATCCTTTTGTAGAACCACATTTCTGTTGCTTCAAATCTCCTTTTCATATCTGAGGCAATTGTCCAGCATTCGCTGCCATATAGGAGGGCTGATATTACATAAGAGTTCAGTACTCTTTTCTTTGTTTCTCATAAAATTTTCCCATTTCTTAATACTTTGCTTACTTTTGGAAGGCATCTGTCTCAGCATCCTTTTGTAGAACCACATTTCTGTTGCTTCAAATCTCCTTTTCATATCTGAGGTGATTGTCCAGCATTCACTGCCATATAGGAGGGCTGATATTACATAAGAGTTCAGTACTCTTTTCTTTGTTTCTCATAAAATTTTCCCATTTCTTAATACTTTGCTTACTTTTGGAAGGCATCTGTCTCAGCATCCTTTTGTAGAACCACATTTCTGTTGCTTCAAATCTCCTTTTCATATCTGAGGCAATTGTCCAGCATTCGCTGCCATATAGGAGGGCTGATATTACATAAGAGTTCAGTACTCTTTTCTTTGTTTCTCATAAAATTTTCCCATTTCTTAATACTTTGCTTACTTTTGGAAGGCATCTGTCTCAGCATCCTTTTGTAGAACCACATTTCTGTTGCTTCAAATCTCCTTTTCATATCTGAGGTGATTGTCCAGCATTCACTGCCATATAGGAGGGCTGATATTACATAAGAGTTCAGTACTCTTTTCTTTGTTTCTCATAAAATTTTCCCATTTCTTAATACTTTGCTTACTTTTGGAAGGCATCTGTCTCAGCATCCTTTTGTAGAACCACATTTCTGTTGCTTCAAATCTCCTTTTCATATCTGAGGTGATTGTCCAGCATTCACTGCCATATAGGAGGGCTGATATTACATAAGAGTTCAGTACTCTTTTCTTTGTTTCTCATAAAATTTTCCCATTTCTTAATACTTTGCTTACTTTTGGAAGGCATCTGTCTCAGCATCCTTTTGTAGAACCACATTTCTGTTGCTTCAAATCTCCTTTTCATATCTGAGGTGATTGTCCAGCATTCACTGCCATATAGGAGGGCTGATATTACATAAGAGTTCAGTACTCTTTTCTTTGTTTCTCATAAAATTTTCCCATTTCTTAATACTTTGCTTACTTTTGGAAGGCATCTGTCTCAGCATCCTTTTGTAGAACCACATTTCTGTTGCTTCAAATCTCCTTTTCATATCTGAGGCAATTGTCCAGCATTCGCTGCCATATAGGAGGGCTGATATTACATAAGAGTTCAGTACTCTTTTCTTTGTTTCTCATAAAATTTTCCCATTTCTTAATACTTTGCTTACTTTTGGAAGGCATCTGTCTCAGCATCCTTTTGTAGAACCACATTTCTGTTGCTTCAAATCTCCTTTTCATATCTGAGGCAATTGTCCAGCATTCGCTGCCATATAGGAGGGCTGATATTACATAAGAGTTCAGTACTCTTTTCTTTATTTCTCATAAAATTTTCCCACTTCGTAAAATTTCTTTGAACTAATTCCAAAATTTAAAGGAAAATTAGCTTTTTCATTTGTCATTTGATTTGTTTATACAAAAATGACAAGTGATGTATTGATTCATTTGAAGTCCTTTCTTATCTTTGTTGTTTTCACTTGTGACTGTCTGCCTGAATTTCTTAAATTAGACATTACTATAATAGGCATTAGTACTTCCGGCTATACCAACATGATAGTTTAGGTCATAACAGACACCTCTTCATATCTACTTGTTATGAGTGTCCTCTATAAGGCAAACTCACTATCTGCTGATAGAATGAGCTCTCACAATTTTGATTCTGGAGTTTACTGGTGTCTGTGTAAATGTGTTGAACAGGAGTAAATCCTCAATCCCACCTCTCTTCAATCAGTTTCACGTATTGACATCAATTCTGTAAAAAATCAAAACACATTGCTTGGAAATTCTCTTCCAACTTATGATTCTTCAGGAGTTTTTTTGTCTGATTTTCTCCCTGAAAATCTCTACTGAGTGATAAGAACATAATTCTGACCATGGTTTCTGCTTTCATCTCCGAACTAGATTCCCACAAGACTTGCAGACTTGATAGTTTGCTTGCCAATTGTCCTAAGTGAATGTGCACTTGAACTGACTCCTGTTTTCTCCAGACTCTACCATGCCTTTCCTGCCTGTTGGAAATCCTCTTTTGTAGTTCCTGTCTTTAAGAACACGGGCGAACCATCTGATAAATGCCTTGCTGCTTCTTGCTTTCCTGCTTGTTGGAAATCCTCTTCTGTAGTTCCTGTCTTTAAGAATTCTGGAGAACCATCTGATAAATGCCTCGCTGCTTCTTGCTTTCTTGCTTGTTGGAAATCCTCTTCTGTAGTTCCAGTCTTTAAGAATTCTGGTGAACCTTCTGGTCCATCGAATTATCACCCTGTTAGTCTTTTACCTCTTTTTGGCAAAGTACTAGTGACTCTAAAAACCATTAATGTAGTTACACATCTCACTTCACACAGAATTCTTTTGGACAAGCTATATTGCTTTCATTTCTCTAGGCTTTCCACTGATGTGTAAACAGTTTTTACTAAATTTTTCTATCAGACTTTAGATAAGAACAGTGAGGCTTGGGCTGTGGCTTTAGATATCTCAATGGCATTTGACAGGGTTTGGCATGTTGGCCTTCTTGCCATAAGCTTAAGGGGGGGGGGTATGGATAAATATTTGGCTTAATCCAATTTATTCTTAACAAATCATGTAATAATGGTTATGTCAAATAAGCAGGCTTCTTGATTTATTCACGTTAAGGTGGATGTCCCCCAGGGCTCTGTCCTTGAACCTAAGTTCTTTCTTATCTTCATCAACAACCGCTCCAATGTCATCAGTTCCCAACTAGGTATTTATGCTGATGGTACAACTATTGACTTACTATTTAATAGTAAGTCTAATCAGTCCAGTTGGTTGGTTTTGTTTAGTAGCATATTAATCTCTATGGGTTATTTAATTCCAAAATCTAAATCTTTTGTACATAATTTTATACTTTCAGAGTAAATCTTTGTTTTTTAGATATTTAGTTTGTAAAGCATAAAATTTATTGTTGGTAATTTTAATATAAAAATGTATTTTTATATTTTTTTAATGTTACACTGATTGTTATTTTGTTATAAAAATGTATTGTTGGTCATTTTATTATAAAATTTGTTTGGGTTTCACTATTTGCCCACAGATGAGACCCTAACAGGTGCTACCACCCCGGGTCAGGGTAGACCTGGGAATAACAGTAATTAAAAGGTGGTTCCATGATACCTCAAAGCTTCCAAATTCCCCATCAGTGGCCTTGCTGCCAGATGTAGTTTATCATCATACCTCGGATGACCAATAGGTCTGACAAAGTAGAAAAAAATTGTGATGTGATGTAATTGTTTTTTTTGTTTTTTTTTATTAATCATTTAACCCCAAGTAAGGCAATAAAGCCACTAGGGTGCAAGAGGGTTACTGAGTTTTAGAGAATATGAAAAAAAATTACACTTAAGGAGAACAATAAAAGAACAAGAATTAAGAAGACAGAAGATAATGATTGATATTGCATTTAAATAGAACGCAAGAAGCTGGAAGAGAGTTCCACAAGCAAGAAGTGTGAGAGAAGAAACTGTTAACATAGAACTTACGGTTGGATCGAGCCATTTCAACTGTAAAATGATGAGAAATAAGTATTCTGAATTATTAAATCTCTTTTAAATATTGGCCTTGAGCCTGGATGGCTGAACTTCAAGAAAGACAGAATAATGATGTTAAAAATACCATTGATTGGTACAAAAAAACTGCCAACTGCAAATTTTAGACAGTTTTTAATTGAATTGCGAGAAAGAATTTTTAGGTTGCAATAAAATTTACTTCACCAATTTTGACTCATTGTCAAAAAACTTTTTTATTTGTTGAAACAGAAAATATTGTCATTTATAATTATTCACAGTTGTTTTTCTGTTCATTGAGAAAATTGAAAAAAGAAAAAAATTAATTATTTCCATCATTCTCAATGCTGGTCATAAGTAGACAAGTAGTCACTTTCATGGAAATTTTCTCTCTTCATCTTTCAATAGAATTTCACTTTTACCAATTCCTCTTCCTCTGCCATTTTACTGATAGAAATATCGAAAGATGACTCTTTGAAAAAATTCTTTAGAAAATTGAAATTAGCAGAATTCTAGTTGGAAGTCTCCAAACAATTTCCAGTAATCAGTAAAAGAATAATCATATTTCTGCTATTCTGCTGCAACCTCTTCTCTCTTTGAAGCTGGATTCTCAATTATTACATGTTTTTTATATATATATATATATATATATATATATATATTATCACATCTTTAAATGAAGGTTTTCCTCTGTACTCATCCTCTCTTTTAGAGAATCATGGATTGATAAACTTTTAAATGTCTATAAATCTATTCTCTTGAAAGACCCTGCTTCTCTTTTTCAATCGGTGATAAGCTTGTAATAAACAATTTCACATTTTTTTTAATTTAACACTTTTACTGTTGCATTGTAGCTTGGCTGTACTGGCCCATTTTGGGAAAATATGAAATTGTCATTTACTGG
Organism: Acanthosepion esculentum; assembly: GCA_964036315.1. NCBI lineage: Eukaryota > Metazoa > Mollusca > Cephalopoda > Sepiida > Sepiidae > Acanthosepion > Acanthosepion esculentum. The sequence continues at coordinate 78,605,269 of OZ038515.1, forward strand.
AAAGAAATGACTATAAAGATGGTGATGGTGAATTTTTTTTAATGAGCATTCCCATTATAAGATACTCTGATATATGGAGTAAGCTAGATGACACTCCCAACACAATATAATGAAAATATTCCATGAAACCGATCATATTATAAGCTACTATATTTCTGATCTAGTTTATTTATAATAAAGACACTAAAGGCTACCATTTTCACTGCAAATGTGTATATATATATGTAAACAGCAGGCAATGTCAGTTTTGTAAAGATGCATGTGTAAACAGCTGGCAATGTCAGTTTTGTAAAGATGTATATGTAAACAGCAGGCAATGTCAGTTTTGTAAAGATGTATATGTAAACAGCAGGCAATGTCAGTTTTGTAAAGATGTATATGTAAACAGCAGGCAATGTCAGTTTTGTAAAGATGTAAACAGCAGGCAATGTCAGTTTTGTAAAGATGTAAACAGCAGGCAATGTCAGTTTTGTAAAGATGTAAACAGCAGGCAATGTCAGTTTTGTAAAGATGTAAACAGCGGGCAATGTCAGTTTTGTAAAGATGTAAACAGCGGGCAATGTCAGTTTTGTAAAGATGTAAACAGCGGGCAATGTCAGTTTTGTAAAGATGTAAACAGCGGGCAATGTCAGTTTTGTAAAGATGTAAACAGCGGGCAATGTCAGTTTTGTAAAGATGTAAACAGCAGGCAATGTAAGTTTTGTAAAGATGTATATTTCTGTCCACACCAGTGGAAGTGTTAAACTTTGATAAAAAAAGAACTTTTGTTCCAGTAAACATTAAGAAAAAAAATAGCTTGTGCTTAATTGTGAAAGTTTGAGATTTGAGTGAATTATGATAGCTTATGAATGAAAAAACATTCAGTTAAGTGTTTCTTGGAAACCTACTTTTCTCTCTTCAGGGCTGGTGCATTTTTTTTTTTAAACAGGTTCACCCTAAGCAAGGCAGTAAAGCCACTAAGATAGAAGGGTTTACTGGACATGGAAGAATTAGAAAGAGAAACATTACTAATAAACTAGGAAAAAAAAGAGTAGTCAGGAGGACTGGATAGCGATTGACATTGCATTTAAATTTCTGAAGATTAAAGTTGGCTGGAAAGCATGGAGCCGGAAGGGAGTTCCACAAGCGAGAAGTGCAAGAAAAGAAACTGTTAGCATAGAATTTATAGTTACATCTAACCAGCTCAACTGTAAATTGATGCAATCTTAACACGAGTCTTGTACTGCGCTTAAATTTAAAAAGTCATGGTAGAATAGTGAGGAGACCATCTGAAGTCAAACCATCAGATCAGGACCAATAATATTGCTGATTCTTCTTTTGATTTTATCAAGGATCTCTACATATATATTGGGAACACTGGGCCATATGTGGCATCAGTATTCTATATCTGGATGAATGGTAGACATAGATATATAGTATAGATTCTGGAGAGAAAAATTGTCAAGCATGACAGTGAACCAGCTTTCTTAGCAGCTAATTAGCAATGGATACCACTGAACTCCTCGATGAGGTGGAGGACAAGCCTCATTGGGGGCCCTGGGCAGTGCTTTGTGATATTCACTATCTTATCAACATATACTTTTTGCTACCTCCATTTATATACGTTACAAATTAAACTAAGCACAACTGACTGCTAAAGGATGAAACATTTTCATGGATTTGACGTCTTTTTTTGTGTTGAAAACCATTTTGCTGAGTCTCAAAAAATAAAATAAAATTCACTGTTTTTTATCCATAATGTTGAATACGTTAAAATTCTTCAGTTTTTTAACAAGAAAACTCAAGTTGATGTTAAAAATTGCCACTAAACATAGTTCATTTATTTAAAATGGAATGATCTATTATGACATGTCTAATTTGTATTGAGATACATTGGATTTAGTTTCAATTTTTCTGGCTGAATTGTTCACCTATATTGCATATGTGCCATTATTGTACATAATTAGTTTGCAATAAAATTTGTATTTTATATAAATACTTCATAAGGAAATTGAGATGTAGTAAAATAGGAGACCCTGTATAATAGTTTTGAGGGGTATTATAAATTCAGGATGGGGACCACAATACCCTTGCACCAGCCCTGGTTAAAAGTATATCTCTTTGTTACATATATATCTGCTTTATTATGCTTATTGTTTGTTATTTATTAGTGATGTTTATTAATATTTATCGATTTTTATTAATGTTTACTAGTTATGGTTGTTGGTTGTTTACTGGTGGTGGATATTCTTGTTTATTAATGATGTTTATTAGTTTTTGTGGTTGTTTATTATGTTTATAGATCTTAATGTTTATTAGTGATGGTTATTGTTAATGTTTATTAGTGTTTATTTATTATTGATGTTTATTAATTGTAATAACTTTTCATTCAATATTTTAATATTTCTTTCTTTCACCATCTGTTTCAGCATGCAAGGAGCAGATCTTTGTTTTGAAATTGTCAAAAGAGCAACTGCTGGTTTTGTTTACAGTGAGGCTGTTGCCAGGTAAATATTCCTTTTTCATTTTTTTCTGTTGACCCATAAATATTGCTAACATGTGCTAAGAGATAGTGAAAGGGTTGTCTCCCCCAAAATTTAATCAACTGATCAGGATTTTGTTTATTTTTAAAGAATTTCTTGATTCAGGCCAAGGACTTTTCAGTACTTGATGAACTCTTACATCATTATTGTTGCTGTTAGATTTTCTGTTGTCATACATTGATGTCAATTTAAAATCTGGAAAAGAAACAATAAATGAAATTCTTTTTTGTTTTTATTTTGATTCTAAAAGGTGAAATGAAAATACAAGACTGACCAATAGAATGATTAGGAATCAATGGCAGTCATGTTTGGATCTTGACACCTTCTCATTGATAAATAATTTTGGAGAAAATAAACACAAAAAGTTTAAGTACATTATTTACATTATTCGAACTATTGTCCTCCTCTTTGTCGCCATATTTATTACAACGTTTCGGCCTTTCAGTATCTGTCTATATTTCTGAGATGAGGTATTATGTACACTATTTACATTATTTGGACTATTGTCCTCATCTTTGTCGCCATATTTATTACAACGTTTTGACCTTTATACGCTCCGACCTTCTTCAGGTGGTTGGAATGTTGAACTGAACCCTTCATTTCGCTCTCTGGGGTAGACTGTTTGAGTTCCATGTGCCATGTTTAATGGATGTCAGTTATCAGTTATCTCTTGTTAATTTCCGTCTGCAAGTTCTCCACTGCCTTAACCGGGTATTGAACTCACACTCTTTGGGTCCTATCACTGGATCTAACTAACGCCTTTATCCACTATGTGGATAAAGAGAACTTGGAGAGGGGAATTAACAGGAGATAACTGACAACTGCTATCCATTAAAACATGGCATGTGGAACTAGAACAGTCTACCCCAGTGAGCGAAATAAAGGGATCAGTTCGACATTCCAACTACCTGAAGAAGGCCGGAGCATACAACGGCCGAAACATTGTAATAAATATGATGACGAAGAGGAGGACAATGGTCCGAATACTGTAAATAATGTACATAATACCTCATCTAAGAAATATAGTGAGAAAAAAACGATGTGTAATGTTAGCAGTCCTGACATTGTATCTTGACTTCAGTCAGTTTCCTACCACTGTGACGTAGCTTCCCTCCGTTTTTTTCTATAAATATTTTCTTGGCAATCGTTCTGATGAGCTTTCCTCGTTGGTACCTTGACCATGTGAATTTAAGCATATTACTCGATTGGCAACTAGGTCTCATTGTTTTACTGTTTAAATAGCTAGATGTAACCATAAGTTTGATTTTAATCATTTCTTTTCTCGCACTTTTCACCTCTGGAATTCCCTTCTGATTTCTTGCTTCCCTGCCAACTACAATCTTAAAAAATTTAAATGTAATATCTATCATCATCTTTTGTCTTCCTGAAACCTGTTCTTTTATTGTCCTCATTAATGATTTTTCATTCTCTTCCACTCCCAATATCTCCTTGCATCTTAGTGGCATTTTTGCTTTGCTCAGTGTGAAATGATTTAAAAAAATATCAAGATAATTTTCAAATGAACTTCAAACTTCGTTACACAGCCTCTAAGGGAAATTATGTGAAAAGAATTCCCCCGTGGAATATTGTACTGCTTTAAATAATATTTAAATGATATCAAAAATCATAATAGTTTCCATATTCCTTGAAAATTTGACACGGGTCAAAGGTTAAAGATTACACTAACCCAAACAACAACAATGAAGATTTTATATATATATATATATAGCATAATGAGAAGCCACGTATACTTAATGTAAACAAACTTCTAAAAACAGCCATTTCTGACGAAAGATCAGGGCCGATCTGAAATATCAAATATATATATATATATATATATATATAAAAAATATAAATAAATACTTTCACAAAAAAAACATTCAATTTTTTTTAATTTGCAACTTTTCAGTTGTTTATTGTATATTATATATATATATATATATATATATATATATATATATATATATATATATATATATATGATACAGCTTTGATATATAGGATATATGTAGGATTCCTGTCGGAGGACGAATATTTTCTATGACAATTTCATATTCAGGCCGGTAAATGTTATTAATACTGTTTATTATAAACAGAGCATTTACTTAAATATTTGTATCTATAAAAAGAATGTATAAACATAAAAATGTCTTAAAATAATTGTCAGACTTTTTCCATTTCATAATGTGTGTATGTATATATATATATATATATATATATATATTTTTAGTATAAAAGTTATTTTTAGTGAGTATTTTTGTCTGAGTTACTATCCCTAGGTTTTTTATTTCCATAAACAGTAAAAATAGTAACCCCTAAATTAAGAAGACCTAAAGAAAACCTGTGCATCCAACAGGAATTAAACCTGTACGCCTTTTTCTTTTTCATTTTTCAAATTTTAAAAAATAAACATTGATAGCAACTCAGTGTGTACCCATTAAAACTAACGTTTTTAGCGATAGGAAATAATTTTGGATAAAAAAAATCCCTTTATATATATATATATATATATATATATATATATATATATATATATATGTTGGAGTAGATGTCTGTATTTTTAAACCGTGTAATTAATGTCTACTGGCCTAGATATTGAGACTCCTATGAACGAAAATGTGTCGTGTCTCCCAACAGAGACCAATTTGTATTCCCTTTTTCAATCACAGAAACCACTTTTAAGCTAGTTATATTTTACTAGTAGGTTATGGGAAGCCATCACAGCAAAGTAAGGATCATTTACCTAATTTAAAAAAAGCCCATTTTTCATTTTGATCTTTCAAAATCTATATCTTCTAACTTTATCTTCATATTTTGTATTTTTTTATGTTATCCTGTGGCCTCATGGTAAGGCACACTTAGCTTAAGTGGTTTTCCTGATTGAAAAAGGGAATACAGCATTGATTTCTGTCAGGGACACATTCTCTTTAGTAAAACTTGATCTCCAGGCCAGTACATATTAATTTCAATGTTGAAAAACCCAGGTATCACATAAATGTAGCAAAGACGCTTACCAAAAACTAAAAGTGGAAAAATTTAATTTGAAACAAAGAAAAGAGTGCTGAATTTTTATGTAATACCAATCCTATAATATGGCAGTGAATGCTGGATTATTTCCTCACAGATGAAGTAGAGACTTGTGGTGAAACAGTTGTTCTACAGAAGGATACTGAGAATATCATGGACTGAAGTTTTAGACAAAATGGAAACAAAAAGGACATTTATATTTAACATCGGAAAGGGATAATTGAAATGTCTAGGGTGCATAATGAGGAAAGGGGACTTTGAAAATTTGATACTCACAGTACACATTTAAGGCATGAGCGAAAATGATACATAATATTCCTTAAAATAAATTTGAGGAAAATAGAAACAAAAAGGACACTGCTACTTAGAAAGAGACAGTTGAAATTTCTGTGGCACATAATGAGGAAAGAGGGCTTGGAGAATTCAACACTCATGGAATATGCTGTATGTATGAAAGGCAGGGGAAACAGTGGGTAGCCTATGTTGGGTGAGTTGCCACAGGTAAATGTAAAATAAATAAATGAAAGTACTGCCCAATGGAATTAAGTTTGCAATAAACATTACAACAAAATGAACAAAGGAAAAAATAAAATGAAACAAGCAAACAATACATGCAGGGCAAATCAGCCGTAAATAAAAGGCGAACAGCAATATGGCAAAAAGTTGACAAACTAAGAATTGGGGTTGACACACAAGAGCTAGTTCAGACAAATGAACATAGCATTCTGACTTCAAGACAGAAAGGGACCGAGTCAGGTAAAAACGAGAATTGGCCTATTGGCTAGGAAAAAATCCCGGTATGCATTTGTGTGCTTCTACCTATAAATTGGGGAGGGCAAGTGTTTTGGAGTCGGTCCGATTCTGTATTGAAACCACACATATAAACTACCTGTAAATTTGTGTAAATGAATGACAAAACAGAGATTGTGAGAGATAGTAAGGAGACAAGCATTATTTAAAATTATGAGGTTTAGGATGTTGTGGAGAGCCTTTATCGTGAAGGCACATAGAAGAAATAGTATGCATAATTTTAGTGTCAATGGTTGTGTTTTTGTTGCAGTTTATTGATTAATGTCTTGACAGTTTTTTCTTCTTTGTAAATTATTGATTATTGATATGAATTCTCTGCTTAAAAATTTGTATAACTTTTATTCTCCATAAAAAAAGCCACTACCAAAATTAAGACTAAAAAAAAAATTCTGTAATGAATATTAAAAGTACAAATTATTTGACAAAATTTTGTTGGAATAAAAAAGTAAAAACAATTTCAATATAAATTTTTGAGAATTATCGCTTAGTTGATAATTTACAAAAGTTGATAATTTACAAAAGTTGATAATTACAAATATGTTTGCTTTAAGAGAATTTATCGTGTCTCATGATATTTTTTCCGCATATGAAATGAATATAAAGAATTCCTTCTGTTTTCTTTTCAACTAACTGTTTGACCATTTGCACTCTCTCAGCCATTACATGCGTCAAATGCTCGAGGCCCTCCGCTACTGCCATAACAATGACATCATTCACAGAGATCTCAAACCCCACTGTATCTTGTTGTCGTCCACTGAGAATTCTGCACCTGTCAAGATTGGGGGATTTGGAGTTGCAATTCAGTTGAATGAAATTTCTGGCAAAATTTCTGGAGGTAAGTTTTTTGCTCTGACACCATTTTTAAGACTTTACACACATTTTGCTGAAAGTTTGGAAAGAAATCAAAATGATGATATTTGGAATGAATTTCTAATCTTAGCCAGTTACAAGTTTTGTTCAACTACTAAATGGTTTTAAAATGTGTGTAATATATATATATATATATATATATATATATATATATATATATGTATATTATAATTATTTAAAAAAAAATGATTCCATTGCTACATGGGGATTGCCATGTTTCAATTATTCTTCAATGCCTATAATTGGTAACAGAAGCCATTGGTTTATACCAACGGCTTCCCATACTTAATACTTCTTATTTCCACTCTCATGTGGTCATGTGTGACGTCATGAGTTGCGGTGTGATTTTTGCTTCCAGTGCCTTATATGCACGAGTTTGCTGTTGCTTGGAAATCTTCCATGTAAACAGAAACAGGCTATCATCACTTTCTTGTCCGTGTATTGCTTAATATATTGTAATTGTCATCTTTGATAATGGCTTATGTAAGCTGAAAGCTTAGATTGGATTAAAAAAATATGTATCAATATTGTGATTTTCTTTCTTCTTTTAATGATAATGTTATTAAGCTTATCAGACAATATGAAAAGAATTTACATGAAATAGACAACACTTGTCTATATTATTTAATGAAACATATATATATATATATATATATATATATATATATATATAACCAGCTTGACTCAACTTCCAGTCACAGAGAAAAAATTAAAGATTTTATTGTGACAATTATTTAGAGTCTGTCTATATTTCTGAGATGAGGTATTATGTACAGTATTTACATTAGTCGGACTATTGTCCTCATCTTTGTCGCCATATTTGTCACAACATTTCGGCCGTTGTACGCTCCGGCCTTCTTCAGGTGGTTGGAATTTCGAACTGAACCCTTTATTTCGATCACTGGGGTAGACTGTTCTAGTTCCACATGCCATGTTTGATGGATGTCAGTTATCAGTTATCTCCTGCTAATTTTCCCTCTGAAAGTTCTCCACTGCCTTAACCGGGTATTGAACTCACACTCTTTGGGTCTTTTCAGAGGGAAAATTAGCAGGAGATAACTGATAACTGACATCCATCAAACATGGCATGTGGAACTAGAACAGTCTACCCCAGTGATCGAAATAAAGGGTTCAGTTCGAAATTCCAACCACCTGAAGAAGGCCGGAGCGTACAACGGCCGAAATGTTGTGACAAATATGGTGACAAAGATGAGGACAATAGTTCGACTAATGTAAATACTGGACAATTATTTAGCATATCCACTCAAGTATGATGAAAGTTTAGATGATCTACAAAGTCCCTCTTTCCTAAGATAAAAACTGTTTCTTTTCTTCTTCATCATCAACATATGTGCATTACAATATTTCATCAGATAAATCAATAATTTCTATTTTCATTTCAAATCATGAGTTTCTGTTTTTTTTCTTTTGCTTCTTGTGTAATTCTTCAAGACTTTGCCAGTCACTCATGAAATGTGTTCAGTTTGTCATATTTCGCCAATTTCACGTTTCAGCATAAAAAAAATCAAACAAAAAACTAGCTACAATTAAAAATGTTTCACTCAAAGGAAACCTGAAGTGTCAAATCTTGAAATATATTTTTCTACAATTGTGCGCCTATCTCTCCTCATAGTTTTAATATCTGCTTGTATGTGGCTTGATGTGTCAGTGTTAAAATGAATCTATCCATGTGTTTACAAAGCTATGTATATGGGGTTAAGAACATGTGGTATACACATGTGGTAGGGAGCAATTGATTATGTCTGAATGTAAAATATATGTACATGTTTTTCTTTAACTTCCATTTCTCTCTCTATTAATTTATTTATCATAGAAGTCTGAGTAATTTCTGCTTTAATAGACAGTTATATAAGAGTTTCTGTTTTGGGGTTATGTCACTTTCATCATTTTTCAAATATCATGTCTTCACATAATAATTGTTATGGTCCATGTTCCTTGTACCACGGTGATGGTCCAAGGTAGAACCAATGAAGAACTCGAACACAGGTATGGAATAACAAGATATATTATAACAGAAATATAATACAAAGAAGTAGAAGTATTAGTAATGACTATCAGATTTGGTTAGAGTGAACTATGTTCTCTCGACAAGTGTCACTATTCCAATGTATTACAATAATCGTCTGGCTCGACTCTGTCTCTGAGTGACTCTGAACTTTGAACTGCTGCTCCCTCTGGAGGCGCAGTATTTATGATGTACGGAATAGTCCATTATTATTATGGGTAAGTTCTCATAACAATAGTTCAGGTTGTTGTGTCATTTTTTATTCATGAAATATATTTTGTATGTTTATCATAGAATTTGATAAAATTTTATAATGTGGAGATTTTTATTTTTTTATTTAATGCTTTTACTATTTGTAGTTATTTTTTCACAGTTTTTGTTAAAGATAAGTATTTGTCTGGTCTCCTAGTGATTTAATTGAACTAGTATCAGATCAGTGCCAATTTAATCAGTGCAGTAAGGTAGTTGTGCAACTGTTATATCTCACTCTTAATGGTTATATTATATCTTGCTTAGGCTACTTGCCATGATGTTACCAAAATTCTTTCTGGCAGACTCCAATGGACTTCTACTGACTCACTTTGTGTTCTTTATTTAAGTAGTCTTGCCTAGTTCATTTGTGTTGCTGAGGGTGTCTTATTTACTCCACAACAGTAATTAATGTATCTGTTAATTGAATTATAATCAGATAAATGCCACTTTTAATCAGTGAGGTAATGTAGTGGTTGTGTAACCAATGTATCTGTTATTTGAACTTTTGTGGGCAAGTGAATTTATAGACATTGGTTTGTTGAAATTTTAATTTTTATTTTATGTTTTTGAGGATTTCATATTCTGGGGTTTTTAAGTTTACTTTTTTTTTGTTATTAGGTGATATTTATCTATGTTGTAGGTTTCTTTGATTTTTTTTTTTTGTTTGTTTGTTTATTTTACTGTTTTATTGGTTTCTATAGAATCATTTTGTGATGTTCTTTTTGCATTATTATTGTTGTTATTGTTAGGTTTTATCTTAATTAATTTTAGTTTCTGTCTATATTTCTGAGATGAGGTATTACGTATACTATTTACATTATTCGGACTATTGTCCTCATCTTTGTCGCCATATTTATTACAACGTTTCGGCCGTTGTACGCTCCGGCCTTCTTCGGGTGGTTGGAATGTCGAACTGAACCCTTTATTTCGCTCACTGGGGAAGAATGTTCTAGTTCCATTAAACATGGCATGTGGAACTAGAAAGTGTTCAGTTCGACATTCCAACCACCTGAAGAAGGCCGGAGCCTACAACGGCCAAGACGTAATAAATATGGTGACAAAGATGAGGGCAATAGTCCGAATAATGTAAATAGTGTACATAATACCTCATCTCAGAAATATAGACAGATACTGAAAGGCCGAAACGTTGTAATAAATATGGCGACAAAGATGAGGACAATAGTCCGAATAATGTAAATAATGTAATTTTAGTTTAATTTGTTTATCTTTTTAGTTGAATAAATTAATGTTTGCTTTGTGTTTCTGACTTCATTAAAATAAAAAATATCATGCTTGTAGAAGTTATTAAATTTGCTCTCTTTAAAGAGGGGGGGTTAAAATTTGGATTGTTTGAATAAGTACGTGCGTATTTTTTTATATGTTCTTATCTCAGAATTTTTTTCGATGAGGGATTATCATAACTAAATATGCTTTAAAATTCCAATTATTATTTTCATCTTTGTTGTTATAGTAACGATGTTTTGGCAATTGCACCTTCAGGTGTTTGTTGTACTCTGTAACCTTGTCAGAATGTTAAACTGAACCCTTTATTCAATCACTCCATTTATTCTCACTCCTTTTCCCATACTTAGGGGAGATAACTTTTACCAGTTAATATTCCCCATTCTTCCCTTTTATTTGTTGCTTGTCTGTTTCTTGCAATGAACCTGGATACGTGAATTTTTGGCACTACCTCACTCGGGGTTTGACCGCCAAACTGCTAGCGAACCAGCCATATGCTTTACCCAACACTTTAATCTGTTAGACTATTCCCTTTCCTATAAAGATAAAAGTCGGCCACTAAAGGCAATGACGTCTTCATCCTGTTCAGTTACTCCTCTTGGGACCCTCCCTTACTTTTCCAAGTATCACTTTGCACTTTTTCCAAAACAATCATTTCAGATCATTTGACAGCTGACTTGGTGTATTCTTCATCTGTTCGATATTCTGAAGCGTTTCAGCTGCAATTTTAGTTTGGGGAAAAACCAGAAGTCGCAAGGTGCCAAATCTGAACTGTAGATGAGGGGATGACAGACATGGATGATGCAGAAGACATGAACAAATAGACATGTGATCCTTTCTGTGTTCTAAGTAACATGAGATAGACACATGGGAGAAATATCCCACAAATAATCAATAGTTAGTCTCTGCTGCTGCCACTGGTTTCATCACTGGCTGAAAGACATCACTGCTGATGACCAGGTTACACTCACCTCCTGTGAGGCGTGGTGGCGGTAGTGGGTGCTGTTGCTAGTGCCAGCCTGGTCAGCTCTACTTTTGTGGGTGAAATCAGCATTGGTTAGATAGTGAGTCAGTGGCTCAGGAACGACTGCTGTGAAAAGTGTGTGGGCCCCTTTCTCATTGGTCAGAAAAGATGTTTTATAATCCTGATATTTTGGAGTAGCATTCCAGGAATGGGTGTGCAGAACTGGATGAAATTAAGGTTTGTTTTTGTTATATGAGCTGTGTTAGTAGAAACGACAAAACTGGGGTCACACGTCCAGTCTTCACTTCTCTCTAGCTAAAACGTGTGTTCGTCCCACATTTTGGTAGACACCGGTAAATATACAGCTCACTCTATCGGTAGGTTGAAGCTAGTGTCCAGCTTCCAGACAAAAATAAACAGTCGTAACTTAATACGAACCTCTATACTAGTGCATGTCACCACGGTCCCGACCGCTCTGCCAGCCAATGTCCCAGACCATTTTTATTGACTGAAAACATGGCCAATGCACCAATCATTGCTGTTGGCCTCGCTCTCAGAGTCCCCAGCTTGTCCAATCAGCATGCAGACCGCCACTAGACAAATCGTGCCAAGCAGCATAAAATAACAAATGTCGGAGAATGTATTTTTCTTTTACAAAACAGCAGCCCGACAAGCAAAACATCTTGGACGCTTTGACTCCAGTAAGTGCGAATATTTATCGTCACAAGCTGTGAATGTCAAAGTGAGCACTTTCGTTTGAGTTAAAGAATTGGAATTGTTCTGACAGGGGACAATGATATAATCTCCTTTTCTATAGAAGGTATCGGTGCCTGCAACTCATAAAATAAAACGTGGCTGGCGTATTTGTCACTTAGGCCAATATGGCCAATAAAGCATGTGAAAGATTTCAACTAAAAAAAAGAAACTGACAAAAAATAAGTTCAGATGTTGAATGTTTCTATTAAGAGAGAAATCAAATAAGGACACAAATATTCAAACAACATCACAAGTCACTCTTTAGTCGGTGACCAAAGAATATCAAAGATTCACAATGTTAAAACGGCACGGTCGTCATAGAAAAAAATGTATTCAATATAGTTATAAGAAGATGTACAAAGCTATGTCGGCTCAGAAGAAAAAATCACTAAGAAAAATTTAGTTGCAGAAATTTGAAAGTTAAAAGCCTTGGTAATAAAACAAATTTGTTTTTTTATAAACTTCATATGTTGTGTTGGGTGTTAAAAAAAACTTTATATTTACTGAAAAAAGGTGAAAAATGTATCCTATATTTTTGTGGCAAACAAATTAATTTCATATTATCTGAGAAAAACAAAAGTTAACTGCTGCATTGGATTTTCCAAATTCTACTGTTCAGTGGCTAGTCTGTAGCAAAATTGGCTGAAAAGCTTTTAAAAAGATATGAATTTCTAAGCAGTATGTTTTAAACAAAAGATGCAAAAAGTGAACAATTGGTGTAATGATATATATATATATATATATATATATATATATATATAGAACACAAGAACACATCAAGTGCTCCAGACCAGGTGCAATCTTCAGCTGAGCGCCGTGCTTCAGCAAGGTTTCGGCCCATTAAGCTCAGTACCTTTCCACACGGTGGGCCCGCAACAGCTGGATGATGTTACATTGCAACCGGTCTATAGTTTGCAATGTAACATATATATATATATATGTGTGTGTGTGTGTGCGTCATGTGGTTTGGAAAGAAAAATCCACTGAATAGGATTTAATGAATTGTGGCTAATTTGAAATTTAAATTTTCAAAAATGGATTGGGATTAACCACAGGTGATAAATAATTATTTTTCCCTGGAAAAATAAATGATCACTCCATCTTGAATAAAATCCTTAAGCTGTTTCATTTTTGACATTGTTTGGTAATTTTCAAAATATAAGCATGGAGCGTCTAGCATGGATTGAAGTCACTATGAGTTTTGACATTGTTTATGTGACAAGTATTTCTTGTTAGGTGGAATACTCTGTCATAGTAAGACAGTGCTCTTGTCCAGTTCAGATTTTAGGTACATTCAAAATCATGCACTTTTGACATGAGCAAAAGAAATTATACACTTATTTTAAAAGTTTACCAAAAATCGAGAAATTATTTGACTTCATTAATGAATGAAGTTTATATTGAATCTTTTCTTCTTCTTCATTCCAGTTTTCTTGGATTTTTTTTTGGTCAATTATCGCCCCACTTTATTTAACTTGTAGCTCATCCATATTAGTGAATATTGAATGTTACTAATTAATAAATTTTTATAAAACGAAATATTTGTTTATTTTTTATTTTGTCAATGTCACAATATAGTAGAGTCAGTTGGGCACCATCTGTGAGAAAAAGATCACTACGACACAGTTCACTTCACCAGAAATTTGGAAATGACATGCTATACTGGAAGCTCCAATACGAAGATTTCAGAGTGGTTGGGTGTCAATCTGAGGAAAGTGCAGAGGATTTGGAAAGAGTTGGATGAGTCTAATGGTGATTACAAAGGTGTTTGAAGTGATCATGATGTTATGCCTCCATTCATCTTCCCGCAGGGCTTCAGACTCAACACGGAGACTTACATCAAGTGCCTTGAGGAGGTAGTACTGCTCTGGGTCAAGAGCTGCTGGAAGACACAATGTCTGACAACAGGACTCTGCATCATGCCGCACTAGAACCCAGTTATGGCTGTCAGACAATTTCTATGGCCACATCACCCCTTACATCTGACCACTTAACTTTCCAGACTGCAACCCCCTTAATTATTATGTGTGGGGCATATTTAAGCCAGAGATAAAAAAAAAAAAAAACCCTTGTAACACCAAAGCTGAACTGAAGGCAAAGATTGTGGTAACATTCACCAACTTAAATAATGAAAGAAGGGTTGCAGGAGATTCTGAAGTTGTCTGGAGGCCATAGTTGAAGCCAATGGTGATTTTATTGAATAAATTTACTCTTTGGTATTTCAAGATCTTTTTGTGTAAATATATCTGTTAAAATGTGATGTGTTATTTTCATTTTTGCGTAATTTAGATGACAATTTATCCACCGCACCCTGTACATATTGTTGGTACATTTACTATGAATATGTATTTTGATAATTTTTTAATATAAAAATGTATTGTTGGTATTTTTATGATGAAAATGTATTTTTATACTTTTATAATGTTTTGTTTTTGTTTGGGGGGAGGGGGTCACTATTTATCCATAGCTGGGACCCAAACATTTGCTAGCATACCAACTGGAACTCAGCTCTCTGATTAACAACTTTGAACCATTATTTATTACACCAGCTGCACATCCAAGCTTATAGCACCTGGTATTCCCAAGCGGTCACCCATGTAGGTACTGACCAGGCTCAACTTGGCTTAAGTTTGGTGATCCTATGAGAACAAATTCTATTACATGAACAGTGGAGAGAAAAAAAAATCTATGCCAGAATTCCAGAATTCTGGATAATTTTGTTAATCCTTTTTAATCACTTTTAACTTGATCTTTATTTTTGGGTGAAAAGTTTCGGGTTTGCAACCAGAATAAGTAAAAAATGAAACTTCAAATATTAGTTGACCTGGTATGACAATGAACTACATTTGACAGCAAGGCCTCTGACCAGGATGTTTTGAGGAGCATGAGAGCACCTCTTAGTTGCTGTTGTTCTCAGGTCCACCCTGACCTGGGGTGGTAGCACCTGTTAGGGTTCCAGCTATGGGTAAATGCTTAATCCTACAAATTGGGGTCAAAATATGAAAGGTTCAAAATAGATTTTTATAGTAAAATTACCAGCAATACATTGATGCTCAACAAAAACCCTCTTTACAAAAATATGTCAATGAAACCTGATCTCCAAACTGATTTCTTACAAAGAATAGACATTCTATTCATATGAACCTATCCTAAAAATTTTGTCAGCATTAAATAACCAATTGAGGTTTATATACTGTAAAATGAAACAAAACCAAATCAGCTGAAATAATTATATTGTCTGTTTTACGGTTGATGAAAAACAAGACAAAAGAGATTGCATTGTATTTAAAATTATTTCCTTTTGTCAGATGGCAAGAATTCACGTTTAATTGAAATGCTTTGAAGAGAAAGTTTGTTCTTGTGATTAATAAAATAAACCTTTGCTGCTTTTAGTCATCAGCTTTAAATGTAATTATAGTTGTTTTATACTTGTATTATTTTTGCAGGTCGTATTGGGACCCCCCATTACATGGCACCTGAGGTTGTCAACAGAGAGCCTTATGGCAAACCAGTGGATGTGTGGGGATGTGGAATCATGCTTTTCATTTTGCTCAGTGGCTATCCACCTTTCTATGGCACCAAAGACAGACTATTCAAAATGATTACCAAAGGGAAATTTCATGTAAGTGGGTCTTCATATTATTCTTTTCAGGCGCATTTTGAAAGTTTTCTTTTTCTGAACTTTGTCTATGTCAGTGACTTTTTAAGAAAATCATGGCTTTATATTTTTGTCTGATGAAGACGTTTGTTTTATGAGACTTCATTCCCCATCAGGTATTTACTTGACCCCCCACTGAGTCAGGTTGTGACACAATGTCGGTTTTTAACGTGGGGACCCGAGTGTTTTCACCCAGGCTGCTGGTCTTGGCTTGTCATATCTTGTCCAAGCTGGTCAGAGCTGGTCCAGGCCGGAGCCGGTCCAAGCTAGACGTAGCCATGATACCACCAGTGCAGGGACGAATCCCTACACCAGGTAAGTATCGAGTGAAGCTCTCAGCCAGAAAGCTGACCAAGCGAGTGATCTGCGAACAGATACTACACTTTGATCCAGGCCACCTGGCTGAGCAGCGTGACTTCATTCCCAATCAGTGTCCATTCAATTTTGTAAAGAATATTTTTATTTGCTAAAATAAAATCTAGAAACTTAGTAAAAGTTGAACGACCAATATTATCCCTTGTGGATAAAATAGTTTTTCAGGTAAGACAAGGCTCTTAATTTTCAGTCTGAATTCCATCAACCCCAACCGTCACAGATATCCAGATGATGAATCCCTGGCCCGCACAGAGGTGATACACTTCATACAATGAAGACCAGGAAATAAATACCTTGATTGGATTAGCAGTGATAATGCCTGTAAATCATTTGAACCAGATGGCCTATGAAACTTTATGAAATTTATTGAAAATAGATTTATTTTTCAATCACACTTATCCAGTTGACCGATTTAATGTTTCTCCATTGTTAAAATGCAGTTACCATTATTCAATAACAATATGTAAGTGTCCAGATAGAATTTTAAAAATGGCTAATTTTTACAAATATATCTTACAAATCCTGTTTAGTGGATATTTTTCATAACCCCCAAACTTTACAAATTCTAAATGTGTAGGTCCATACCTGGCTAACACTCACAAGTCTCCTAATGATACCTGTGTGTAAAGATACTAGCAAAGGATAATATTTTCATTCTACTAATGTTACTATTATTGTTTGATTTCAACCTTTTGTAAGTTGCTTAAACCACAATATTTTTGAACTGCAAAAACTTTTTTTTTTGTCAGTAAATATCAAATTAGCAATTTTTTTAAATAATAATACTTTTCAGCTTTAGATACAAGTCCTACTGTTTAACCCATAGTTGGGGTTGCAGAAGAGGTGAGGGGTAACAAACAAGACTGGAATTAGAACTCTGCTCTCCAGTTTCTCATTCTGAGCTATTATCCATTACACCACCCACACATTAAACCTTATGGCATCTTTTATCCCCAAGTGGTCACTCATCTAGATACTGACTAGGCTCGACATTGCTTAACTTTGGTGATCAGATTAGAACCAGTGTTTGAGCATATGGCCATAAGCCTTACTAGAATGAAAATTTGAAAGATTTCTTTCTCAAATAAATTATAGTTTCAGGACTTTTCATAACCAAGTCTTCTCTATTTAACAAAAGTTCTTACTGAAGATTGTCTCTCTTGAGGAACAATTTTGTTAGGATATGATTCGATTTTTAACCAGAGGTCATGGTTGGTTATTTTGTAAGGATATCACGCACTAATATGTGCATATTACAAAAATGAAAACTTCATATCATGGTTATCAGGGGGTCAATAGCACCAGGGTCAGCAAAATCAGCCTTCTATTCGTGAAATGTCCTCATTATTTTGAAAAGGTCTTGAGACACTGAAGTCATTTCAACAAATAAATTAGCCATACTTTTTTAATGACAAATATTTAATTGATATTATTACAAACCATTGGCAATTTTATCCTGCTTTAACCAGATATTTGTTGCATCTTTATCCACTGTGCCATGTGTTCTTGAGGACACATGGCACAGTGGATAAAGGTGTTGGTTAGATCCAGTGACAGGACCCAAAGAGTGCGAGTTTAATACCCGGTTAAGGTAGTGGAGAACTTTCAGAGGGAAAATCAACAGGAGATAACTGATAACTGACTTAGACATGGCACGTGGAACTAGAACAATCTACCCCAGTGAGCGAAATAAAGGGTTCAGTTCGACATTCC